>JWJA01004551.1:0-17628 GCA_000812885.1 Lanzia echinophila
AGAACAATACTCGGACCAAGGACACAGTCTACTCCAGATGCCGTGGCAAGCAACTTTCGACGGATTAGCTTCGCATCTTTTGACAAATCATCAAATCCTGAGTCTTTCAAGTGAAGTATACATACAAGTCCAACCAGAATCATGTAATCGTCCATCTTTATTTCGGCTGCGGCAAGTCGACGAGCAACGAAGCGTAGAAATACCGCTGCATATGCCGCTGACAAGGAGACAACCAGTACTGGTATGACATCTGACGCTCGATCATCTCGAGAATGAGCTTTCTGGTAGGCGATTTCTGACGGAGGCAAAGACATTGCACGGGCTTTGGTGATATTGCAGATTGAAAGAGAGATAGATTACAACCCAATGACTGACTGTTTTCCAAATACAGGAAATAAACACAGTCTTGAAGATCTTCAGAGGCATTGGGTCTCGCAGCCATGCCATTATGTCAAACGAACAAACTACATGATCTGTTTCTGGTTGTTCCTTATCATTTCTCCGAACCACAAAGGGGTTGTCTCAAATCCGCCCAATTTCCAAATCCTCGGAGTCACAATCTGGTTTGGGGACCTGTGGCCGACTGGGAGAAGGGAAGATACTACGTAAAGAACGCTAGAAGTTGTATGTGTTCGACAATCATCATCTCACATCTCGAATTTGAAATCGCGGGACAATGTAACACCCTAACGCGTCGTTTCGTTCCATATCATATACAATGGAAGCATATCCAAGGATCTTTAATGTGCTATCGTCGTATGTGACAATTCCAATCTGTGGTCCAATTTGAAGTCACCGAGTACGGAACCGTATCCCTCACCAATAGGATTCTCACCGTGCATCCCCAACCGCCGGGAATCATGTATATTGCATTTTGGAATTTTCGGGGCTTTACAACACGAATCTACTTCATGGCTTCATCTTGGGAAAAAATGTACGATATGCATTCCGTCGCATTACTTGTGTATGTTGAAAAAACAAAGCTGTGCAGAAAATCCTGAGGTGCGTTGGAAGTACGTTGGTGGCTGTTTTTTCTATTAAAGAATTATTTACGAGGTGCGTTCCGCCGCTTTATATGTATTGGGGCAGAATGTGTCCATTTGTGTAACGCCGAACCCGCGCAAAAGGTTCTACAGCATGGGAAAGTTTATGGGGTAATGTTGGAAGTATGTTGGCGGCGTTTGACATGTAGAATATACCTCATGGCTTCCTATTGAAGAATCCTTTGTGAGATGTATTCTGTCGCCTGACATGTGTGGGTTGCTTTGCATGAATACGACATGTGTATTGGTCGCAAGACTTTTGGGGCGTGGGAATTTACGACGAGGATCTCCGAAGGAGCTCTGTGAGAGCTGCAACGACAGGCAGTGACTAGTTTCTTCAATCTTCACAATGCGGACTGAGTGTGAGGCACAATTAAAAGCGTGTGAGCGGCGTGCCGGCCTTTTTTATCTGCAATACGCGCGTTGAAATCTCATATCGAAGATTTTCCTATTTGCGAGTCGTATCTGGTAATTGATCTCCGATGAATCCCATAATATTCGGGTCTTGATACTAACTGGTATTGTTCTGCAGCTTGTTACGTGAAGTTATTTACACGCCAGCATAGACTAATATGTTTGCGAGATTTACATCGGCGTAGTTAGGGTTTCTTATTGCGTCAGCCAAAGTTATTCCACCAAAGATAAGAAAACTTTTGGAATCAACTCTAGGTCTCTTCTCCGTTGGGTTTGGCCAGTCGTTGAGATTCCTAGTCTCCCACGATAACCGCTTTGGTTGCACGTGTAGCACTGACGCGTGTGATGGCAGTGGATGATAGCACGGGACCGTACCATTATGTATGCGAAGTGCTGGAGTCATGAAATAATCTCAGGATCTCACCTCCTTCCCACATTCACAACTCGAAAGTATGTCCAAGACGACTTCGTACATGAAACGTGACATGTCCGAGACACGCGTTGATGCAGAATTGAAGGTATGATCCTACCATAATCACCGAGAGTGCATATATCTAATTCGGAACAGGATACAGGTTATCTTCAAACCTTCCTATCGTACTTTCAGACCGCTCTTTTGATCACAAAAAGCAATGTGAAGGTCATGGTATACCCCGAAACGCTGTTTGGCATATGCAGCGCTCTGTCTGGTCCTCTCCTGACTACAAACCAATACCCTTATGGCCAAGTCATACTTCTCCGAGTTCCCAAAGTAATCTTGTGGAACTGGCTCAACTTATGGATTTTCGATCTCGCAAATCAGCGATTACCCGAAGCTGTGATTGAGGATTCCATGAACAAAGCATGGCGGGCAATCCCTTCGAAACGAATCAATCCTTTGCAGATGAGACGGCTTCTAGCTTTGTCTATCCCAATTGTATTCTCCGCCACACTATATCTCGGTGCCGCAGAAGAGTGTCTATATCTGATGGTGTTGACATGGATGTATAACGATCTCGGAGGTGGAAATGAGAATTTCGCTATCAGAAACCTCAACAATGCTGTAGGATACATCTGCTACAGCTTGGGCTCCCTTAAAATTGCGTGTGGATATCCTGGGCATAAGCCCAATCGACTCGCATACTATTGGCTAGTTGTGAAAGCCGTCATTATCTTTTCCACAATCCAATTTCAAGATCTGGGGGATGAGGAAGGTGACAGAGCTAGAGGTCGGTCGACTATGCCGTTAGTTTTAGGCGATCGTTGCACGCGAATAATCTCTGCTGTCATGGTTGTTTTATGGTCTCTTGTATGTCCAATGCTCTTTGAGTCCGACTTTTCGGGGTACTTGATACCAGCAATTCTTGGGTTGACAGTATGTGTTCGAGTAGTAAGAATCAAAGGCGGAGAAGCAGACAAAACCACTTTCAAAATATGGTGTCTGTGGTTGATGAGTTTGTATATGATCCCTCTTATGAAGAATCATAGTTCTTTGTATGCATTTGGTAGATTGGTGGATTGATGAGATCTAGCGGCGCTGTTGCAGAGATTGCTTCCCTGGAGACAACTAGGGTTAAAATGGCTGCTGCGTGCGTGAATAGAAACATATGGAATCATTCTGGCGTCTAGAATCCCAAATAACCCAATCAACATTTTTAATTCACAATTGTCCAATTTCAACAGGCTATGGGGCCATTCTAAAACTAGAAGACGGAGCGATTGGAAGATTTGAGGTGCAGCTAAACCTAAATGAATTCTACAAGGCGAGGACCACAACCTGAATTTCACAAGTTTGGCATTAAATTTGCATGGTAAAACCACTCAAAGTCTACTAGATGTGATAGTCTTTTTATTTCCTTTTTTTATGCACTGTTTTCTTACTATTATACACTGCTGGAAGGTCTTGTAGAACTAACTCGCTCGCACAATTTTTGATTGATTACTTCTGCAGTATGGCACTATCTATTCTGGTATTTACACCTTCATCCCACCTCCAGGCCTGCTATGGAATCTAACGTACTGTTTTTCGAACTTCGACACAAACTGATCCACTGAAGGTACCTCTCCTCGTTTCTCCATGATGTCTAAAAAGCTGGCATTTCCCAAGTTTGATGTCGTCAATGTGATTGGTTTCTCCATATCATAAAGCCACACCAGTCTTGCAACAACCAATCTGATCTCTGATAGTGCCATATATTTACCTATACAACTCCACGGACCACCACCAAATGGCCGAAACGCGTTCTGTGCGTTTTCGACATCTTCTATTGATCTGCCAGGCATATTGCTCTCGCGTTGGATGAGCCATCGCTCAGGTTCGAATGAAAAAGGTCGAGGGAAATACATCTCGTTGTGCTGGATGGCGTAAGTTCCTGTGCCAAGTACAGTTCCAGGTGGGAAATATTGGTCGTCGACTCGAATGCCCCCTTTGAGCACTTCACGAGGCAAAGCGCCAGGAACTGGGGGAGACATACGCAGTGCTTCATCTATGCACGCTTTCAGATAATTACAGGAATTCAATTCAGGTCCCGATCGTATGTCTTCGAGGCATCGAAATGTATCGCGAATTTCATTAACGAGGATTTGGAGTTTACGACGATTCTTCGTCAGGTAGGCTATTGTCATAGCGATTGTCGCTGCTGTTGTGTCTGAGCCTAGTGATACGTTCCAAATTAGCATGAATTGCCTCTAAATGACAAATGAGATGTCAAACCAACCTGCAATTATCAGAAGACTCGCTTCACTGACCAGCTCATCCATTGTGTATTTGGCACTTTCATCTTCGTTCCGAGCTGCAAGGAGGTGCGAGAAAACATCTTTCGTCGTATCTTCTGCGGAGCTGTTCCTGGCGATTCTGTCTTCAGCTTGTTGTCTGCCAAAAACTTTATACGACTCCATATCGCCCATAAGCTTCGGCATAAGCCGACCAAGAGGAAGCTTGAGGAGTGAAGGCATGTGAGCAACCTATTTGATAAAGGTTAGTGAGTTTGCAGATGGTTAACGGATAATCCTCATGCTCTTACCAGATACAGACACTTAATAGCTTCCGGTAAGGCTTCCAGGAACCCCAAGTAGCGTGTCTCACTTAACATGTTGAAGCTTTGGCGAAAGCAGATCACCCCCATGAGATCAAATGTTAGTCGAAAACTCCATGATACAATATCAACAGCATCATTCTCAGAACGAGGTTCGGATTGATCAATTTGCGAGTTCTTGGCTTTCTGGTTCTCGGTAATGACCTTGCAAAACTCCCGAACACTCTTCAGTATACTTGGCTCCATGCTCTTGATTGCCGAAGGAGAGAGTGCATGGCTCAACACACGTCGCCTATTGTCATGCTCATCTCTGTCGACTGTCGTCAGGGTACACTGTGGGCCAAAGAAGTGGCCAAAAACCTGATAGTATGTGCCTTTTGATGTATTTGCTCTACTGTCATATATATCTTGTAGTGCCGTGGATGTGTTTATTGCTACACGGTTCGGTCCATATCGCACGATTGGGCCTGATGATTTATTTTTTCAGCTATAAGGGATTCGTTTCGCAGGATATGTATCATGACATACCGTACTTTAAATGTAAGTTGTGGATATCAACATGTGAATTGCCTTTCAGGATGTGATATACGGAATACCAATCCGTCACCTTCCCAATCCATGGACCGGGATGCTTAGCAAGAGGGTGAAACCAGAGACGATAGATAATGATGGAGAAAAGCTAATCGGTGGTTAGCACATAAAGCTTTCATGTTCTGTATTTGAGATAGTCCCTTTTACCGCTATCAAAGCCTGCGCTGTGGCAGCGAATAGTAACCAGCCCATAATTGACATGATAATGATTGAATATGTTTGTGCTGCTTCCAGAGTATGCAGACACTGTTCCAGCCGTAGTTCTGGGTAAGATACACGACAAGGTAGATTTGAGTTAATAAAAACGAGGAAGAAGGGTAGAAAGGAAAGAGTTCCTCGTAAGACGTTTGGCCAAGCCTGGCTGCCAATGTTGAACGATATGATGATAGATCCATGTCTCAGCGATGCAGGACATTACTCCATCCTGCTAGAATCATCCCCATCTCCGAAAGCCCGTACTACGTAGATAATCCATGGTCTCCATGCCGCTCTACACTTTCAATCCTGCTCTGCAATAATACCTTGCAGGCTGCAGTCGTTGCAGGCGTTATAGAAGGAGCTTTGAGTTGGAAATTGTTCCACGAATAACGAGACAACAATGCTGATTGAAGAGACCAACATTTGGTAAGAGTTGGGTTGCTTCAACTGTGAATAAGTTGAAAAGGGCTATTATTGACTACCATTATAGCTCGAAAATAGAAAATGTTAGATTATTCAACGGGAGTGACAAGGTACATACACTGCACATCATACGCCGCCAACATACTTCTGGTTGCGACTGAATAATGTCAGATAAGTGGCCCGCTGTAGAAGCAACACGACTTTGTTGGTTCACACTTGGATTTTCTTCAGGGATAAAACCGGGCAAGGTCGTAAAATACCGAAATATTGATTTTGGCCGTATATCCCAAAATGTTCGTCTCACATCTATCGGTACGCGCAAGTTTTACGGATCGTATCCTACAGTACCATCTGCAGCTTTTGGCACTTCTTCACATCCATTGGCGAGAGAAAATGCAACAATGGTCGTAGAGACTCGACATACGCTGGGGAAGCTCGCTATATCGCATTCTACCAATCGGATTTGCCTGAGATCCAAGCTTACCTCCTGTTGATATGATTGTAAAACTCCAATTCTGCTTCGTAATTTATTCGATCTTACATACAGTTGGTAAGCAGTTGATTGCCCTGGTGGGTGCTGGGCCACATCTGCACGTACTCACAAAATGACTTTCTGCATGATTGCGGTTTTCGAGGAGGAAGGGCAAACAGCCATTGATATTCGTAGCGATCATTTAGTTGCTCAATAGTAGTTGGGCCGAACGGATGGTCTGTGGCCAGAACATTAAATCAGTCTTGATGTGGACGTCCCTGATTAAAAAACATAAACATTTTACTTTTCTCATTTACCTCAACCATGGCATCAAAACAAGCGCTCGTGTTTGGAGCATCAGGTATCTCCGGATGGGCACTCGTTCGCGAGTGTCTCAGATATCCAACGGAGACCACTTTCAATCATGTGCTCGCTCTTTCGAATCAAACGCTTCTCGAAGCAGAATTTCTAGTCAGCCATGACTTAGCATCTCGTTTGAGCATTCATTCTGGTATCGACCTTGCCAAAGGATCGGATGCCGCTGTACAACAGCAGTTTGCATCTATCTCTGGGATTGAGAAGACTACTCATGTCTATTACACGGGTATGTAAACATTTCATTGCTCAACTTGCATAGATCTCACAATAGCTAACTTTCCCCTCAACTCAACAGCTTACGGCGGTCATCGCAGCGAAACTGAAGTTCTGAAAGACATCAATACGACCTTATTCTCTACCGCTCTGTCCTTAGTGACCCAGAACTGTCCCAATTTAGAGTTCTTTTCTCTTCAAACTGGAGGCAAAACCTACGGCTTCGAATTCTTTGGGCAGCCAGGAATGACTTGGGATGCACCCCACAAAGAAAGCTACCCCCGACTTCCCGAGCCCTACGGCTCCAAGCTGTTCTACTACCCACAAGTAGACACCTTGGCTGAGACTGCCCAGAAATACAAGTGGAAATACTGCGAGATTCGTCCGGAGGTAATCGTTGGTTTCACACCGAGATCGAATGGGATGGGTTTGGCTCAAGCTATGGGGATTTTTCTTTCGATGTATAGAGATCTCGAGGGAGAGGGTTCATCTGTTGTGTTTCCTGGCGATGAAGCGATGTGGGAAATTGGACGTACGGATACGTCCCAGGATATTCTCGCTCATTTCACTATCTATGCCTCGTTGAATCCGGACAAAACTTCCGAGAGAGCATTCAATATTGGTGACGAGTACGATGGCTCTAAGTGGAAAGACGACTGGCCACAACTCTGCAGCTATTTCGGATTGAAAGGCATCGGCCCGGATGCCAGCTCTCAGAAATTGAAAGGTGTGGAGTGGGTAATGTCCAACCAAGCCAAGTGGGGTCAATGGATCGAGAAGAATGGGTTGAAGGATTTGGTGGGAACATCAAGTTGGGATATGCTGGCGGGGGTTTTGCAGTACTTGCCGATGGATAGGAGGATGCATTTGAGGGAGGCGGAGAAGATTGGGTTTGGGGAGATTTCGAGCAAGAAGGCTGTTGATGGGTACTTCAAGGCTTGGGATAGGATGAGAGAGGCTAAGATTATTGCTTGATTGCATTGGTGGAGGGTATGGGGGTGTGTCAAGTTTCCGGTGTTGGGTTTTGATTAATACTTCTCGAACTTCAGTTAATCAAATTCCAATACCACTACCTACATTGAATTCTGATGCATACAGTATGCCAATATAAGAAGAAAGGTTAAGAATTAAAGCCTGCAATGTTGCTATGTATTGTTTGTACAGGGGTTCTTTCTAACATAGTATATGTTGAAAAACTGTTGTAATATGTGCTGTGCCTTTGTTAGTGGCGACTAAATTTCGCATTTCTACTCTTGCCACAGGAGAAAATCTTTCTGTTTGACTGATAACTCCTACTTCCCCTCTTTCTCCACTTCTCGACCTTCATCAACATGTGGAATTTATTCGAAATGTCTTTCATGGATTTAATTGTTGATTTGTCAAGTTCGAAACGCATCTCAATCACTGTTCTACTTGGGCTGGCGACTTTTTCAGTCTATTCGTTCCGCAAGTTATATAGTGCACGTATGCTGGTGAGAAGACTGCAAAAAAGTGGCTTGGTATTCCCCCCTCTCTTCTGAATTTGATTTCCCCACAATATCATTACAGGCATCTGCTTCAGGGTAGTGAGCCTATATTTCTTTTCCTCTCTATGGCGAACATACTCTAATGCTGGGATTGTAGCCTGTCGCACCCGGCCATAGCTTTCTATTCGGGCATCTAATTTACCTTAAAAGTCGCATCGATAAAGTGCCATACAAAGCCCATTATTTCTACGCATTTGGCGATATCTATCGCGAGAATTTCCAAAATGAAGGAGTTTTCTACTTGGATATGTGGCCGGTCGCGGGATTGATGCTGATTGTGGTGTCGCCATCTGTAGCAACCGAAGCATTTCAGAACAATTCACTCATATCAATGAAGAAACCAGACATGCTGGCCGATTATTTTAAACCAATCACAGGAGGTCCAAATCTATTCGACATGCCTGAAGTAGACTGGAAACCGTGGCGCGCGATCTTCAATAAGGGGTTTAGTTCTGAACATCTTACGTCACTTGTACCTGGCATGGCGAAACAAAGTGCTCGGTATTGCGAGACCTTGAGAAGTTTTGCGAGGAGGGGTCAGATGTTCCAGTTGGATCCGGTGACGTTAAGGTTTATGCTAGATCTGATCGGACAGACTATATTGTATGGTTATGCCGCTTGCCGGTTCTACGCTCCATGAAAACTGACTGATTGTTACAGGAACGCAGACCTTGGCGCCCAGAATGGCTATAATGTCTTGGCTGATTCGATGTTAAGTCAAATTCGATGGCTCAAGCCAACTGCAGAGTTCAATCCGATTGAGTATGTCAATTTCGTTCGTTGGTATATGCAGTGGCGCAATGGCCGACGGATGAACAAGTACATCGGCGAGCAACTTGATAAGCGATACACCGAGTTTAAAGAAGACTCTGATGGCAAGAGAAGCAAAGTTGTCATAGATCTTGTTCTTCAAGCCTACTTGAAAGATCAGCAATCCCAACCTGAGCAGTTGGATCCTCATTTTCGCGCCTTCGCCATTCGACAAATCAGGCTTTTTGTCTTCGCAGGTCATGACTCTACCAGCAGTTCAATATGCTTCTGCATCTACTTGCTGTATCGTAATCCAGAGCCGCTACGGCTGATTAGAGAAGAACATGATCGTGTGTTTGGGACAGATCTGACTACACTTTCGGCAACACTTACTTCGCGTCCGCAGCTGGCCAACGATCTCCCATACACGACTGCTGTGATTAAGGAAGCAATGCGTCACTTTCCAGCTGCAAGCGGCATTCGTCAAGGAGCCCCAGGCGTGACATTGGTCGATGAAATGGGCCATGAGTGTCCCGCAGATCAAACCTCCGTATACAACATCCACAGTATCATGCAAGTAGCGCCAAAATACTGGCCGCGCGCCGACGAATTTCTCCCCGAGCGCTGGCTCGTCGAGCCGGGCCATGAGCTATATCCGTCGAAAAACGCATGGCGACCTTTTGAAAACGGACCCAGGAACTGTATCGCGCAGGGCCTAGTGTTGCTGGAGCTGAGAGTCGTGCTTGCGCATGTGGTGAGAGAGTTTCAGTTCCAGGATGCGTATGCGGAGTGGGATGCAGTCAATCCGAGGAAGGAGGCAACTACGTATAGGGGACAGAGGGCCTATCTGATTGAAGAGGGGGCTTCGCATTTGGTTGATCATTATCCTTGTAGAGTCTCGCTTCGTACCTGATGATTGCTCTTGGTTTTTGAATCTATGCTGAGTTGTAGATACTTGGGTGGTACGATCTATCACGATGGTAGTGGCGTGTAGTAGGATTTGGGCAATAGCTGTCATATAAGAGCGGGTATATTTTTGAAAATAGACACGCGTAAAAAGAGGACTCTTTGGCATGAAAATTTCATATTTGCAGGGCGTTTTCTATGAAAATTAAGCAACATAGAAGGCGCTCTTAGGGCTGAAAATTATGGTAATATTATCGTGCATCATGGTAATACAAGGTAATATTATAGAGAATTCTCATGATGCACTTAAACTGCCATACTTGGGCTGATAAGGCCTCATTGATATGAAATGACAATGAACGATATTCAGATGACCTGGAACTGTAGGGACAATGCACCCGCTGGTATTGAGAAGAAACTCTCAAGCTGCCTCATGTCCGGTTCCCCACTGATGGTGGTCCCGAAAGTAGTATAGACATCTACAATGAATGCTTTCATTGCTGCAAATTTCAGCAAAAGTATTAAGACGATCAGGCCGGTATCCACTTACCAAGTACAGCTAAGTGTTCTCCGATACACATGCGCTGCCCGCTCATGAACATCCATACCCATTGTCTCATTTGTAATTTCTCATCAAGGTTGGCTTTGAGCCATCTCTCAGGAAGCCACAAGTCGGGATTAGGAAATATGTTGGAGTTGCGACCAAGGATGTAAGGTGATGCGCTAGCTATAGTCCCTATAGGAATAGGGAAGTTTGCGACGGTTGCATTTGCCGGCGCCACACGCGGGAAAGGGCCGAACCCACCAGGGTAGAGACGGATAGTTTCCATAAGAACCGCGTCTAAAAGCTCCGAGCTCCTAGGGCTGCTCAAAGATCGCAGATCATTCCGTAGTCTATCCTGAATTTCGGGGTTCTTAGACAACTCCCACATAAGATAAGTTAGAACAATTCCGCTAGCTTCGTGGCCAGCGTGGATCTGGTCCACCATGTCAGATGCAATCAAATTGGCTTTCTCGGCCTCTGGAATATCGTTTAATCTCTGCCAGATTTCGTTGAAGTTCCTCATGGAACCATCTCCACCAACGTAATCAGTCTTTAGAGTACTAATCGTGTGCATAGTTAGGTTCATCACAAAGGAGTGGATGGTATGGAAAGCCAAATTTATAGAAAGTGGGATCAGATTGACGCCGAACCAGCCGAGTATAGATACCAGTCCCTGGATTTCCGTGGAGGCGAAGAATGGCCATGGCTCGACTGCGTGCAGAAACGCCGATAGATAATAGCATGCCTCTTTTGGATGTCCGGTCCAGTTAGTTCCATTCTTTGTGCCATAAATGTAAGTAGTAATAACATCCATGCTATATTGTCTTGTCAAAGAGAATACATCCACTGCATCGCCCTTCTTGATCTCTTCTCGCAATCTAGGTAGCAGTCTTTCACGTCCAATGATACTTAGGAGCTCGGCAAGTTCAACAGATTTGACGATTGTAGATTTCGAATAGATGTGACTGAAGACGCGCTTTCTTTCCGAATGTGGTTTTGCTTGGCGTATGGCAAACAGTGGCGAGAACCTCCCAAGTAAGCGCTTATCAAAAATTGACATAAAAATGACTTACCCAAATTGGGTAAAGTTGTCGTACATGCTTGACTTATCCCAGTTGCCTCCATACACCGTGCGCACCCCACCTTCAATGCAGTTGATGCTGATCTCGCGGGGACCGATCCTTATCACTGGACCAAGTCGGCGGTGAGCCGCGAGACATGTAGTGAATTCTCTCCCCGTTGCTCTGATCCACAATAGCCACAATCGAGAGAAAGGCGCCATAAAATGGGCATTTGGTATCGCGCTAAGCTGAGAGAAACTCCCTATCGCAACCTTTGAAGCAACCCAGAAGAACAGTGTCGTAACTACTACACCTATGACAGCCAGCATTTCGAAAACAGCCAAAGATTTGCAATGATTCCAATTGAACTGAAATGGTGCTACTGAAAGCAGCGTAGATAAAAATAGTTAAGATAAGCTGTTGTAACTTGGGGAATCAAGACAAATACGCCCAATATGAGGTAGTATTATATAATAAGCCGATAAACTACTTACCTAGTTAAGTTAATAATCCCAACTGTTGGTAATTCCATAATCTTACCGTATCCAAAAACCAAACACGTATCATACATACATAGGTACATATATCACCCACTCACTACTATTCATCTCATAATCTCTACATCTACATCCGCATCCATATCATCAACCACATCATGGCGCGTCCAAGAAAACCTCGACCTCCCCCCCGAATCCAAAGCTGGACCCGCTGCACCCTCCCCATCGAAAAACCCCTCCCAATCCTAGATAAATGCATTGAAGAGGGGGGAGAACCCGATGCCTGGCAAAAGTCCCTCAGCGGTCTGATTCACGCACCCGGATATCTAACTTCTAGATGCGCACGAAACCTGCATAATATATTTGAAATACTTTTCGTAGCCGGTTCGTCATCATGGAAATTTCCCCCTTTCCTACATTTTTTTATTCAACCCTTTTTCATTTCACTTATCTAACCATCCATCATCTAGAATGGGAAGATGACGCATCTCTCCAAGCATTTTTGAAATCACCAGCCTATCCTCAATATCTGGCCGCATTTGGGATTCCGGATTCTTCAGCGCCGCACGCGCTATTTTCAGTCTTCCCCTCATTCTACATGTCTAAATTGAGAACACGCGTTTCCATCTTCACATTCACATTCTCACATCCAGTTACTGCGCAAAATCGCCTTGATTTTGAGGGCATGCAGGGGTTGATTATTCTGCCAACTTTATCGAGATTTGGAACTCGATGTTCACGAGCATGGATTCAGGGGGTCCAGATGGCAGAGGATGGGAAATTGGTGGAAAGGGGAGTCGTGGTACAAGGTTGGCCTGATACTGATGAGCCGACTTTGTATGATAAGGTAGAGAAGGATGGGTGGGCGAGAGAGAAGTTGGCGAAATGTGTGAGAAGGATTAATCCATTGGAGATGGAGGAGACAACATGGGATGTGGTGAGGGAGGAAGTGCCCGAGGTGGATTGGGAGGCGCTTAAGAAGGAGTATGGGATGGAGGATGATAGTGATGATGATGCTGAGAAGGTATCGGAAACACCTTGAGCTTGTTTTTATATTGTATTGAGTTTTATTGTTGCAGTTGGTCGTTTGAGTAAGTTAGCTAATATCCATCAGTCATGAATACTATACAGCTGTAGGAAAATTACTTGTTTCCCTTAATAAATCGATCGCTTGTTGGCATGACCCCAGATTATATGATTAAATCGGCTGGTGAATCCTCCAACCTCGACATCCTCTATCTCTGGGACGTTCTTCAGACTCTTCTGATTCCGATTTGGCCTGAGGATCAGACGCCCATCGGCCACGCATGACCGTTAAGTACTCTGCGGAGGAGAGCATCATCTGCCAGTCTCTATACTGCTGCTGAAGGCATTCAACCTTTCCACAAACTTACACAGTGGCTCGCCTATTCTCTAATGGTTCCATTTCAGAGAGTATTGGGGATGGAATACTTGAGCGAGGCTTGAACGCATCAGACGGAGAATTTCCACTCATTGGTGCTGATAGACATTTTGTATGAGATAACTCAATCTCGCATTGGCGATGCTGTTAATTCGACCGTGGCGCAGTTGCTTGAGGCCGGTACATGGAAATCCGGGCGTGAGATCGCAGCACAGCGTCGACCAGAAACAAAATCGAACCCGATTGTCATCAAAAGTGATGGCACTGTTTTTTAGGAGAGACGCAATCTAAGTCAAGCAGAGACATTCGGAAAGGAAATTAACGGGTTCGGGAATTTCTGGGGACAGATATTTTGGGTCCTGCATGAGAGAAGTGGGAGAGGTGACCGGGCTTACTCTATATCAGGTTGTTCAGGTGCCTGGCGTTTGCAATGAAATTCCTTCAATAGTTTGGTAGCTAACCGTCGCAAAAATGCAGCTCCAGGATTTACAGTATATATGAAACATACCAATAACACGTAAAGCACTATTTGCAAGCATTTAAATTGAAGAGACGAGAGTTCTCTTCCTACATTTTACTAGAGATCTTCGGATTCCCACGCATTATTCTCACACACCGGACCTCCCTGTAACGATAATAATGGCTGGTGAAGTCGTCAAGCCGGCCCAGATAACCTGAAGATTCAAAAGCACTTCGGCAAGGATAGACTACCAAAAGGAGAGCGCAATACAACTTTTACATCGTAACTAGTCGTGCTCTTAGACAACATCGGACGGGAGAAGCCAGATTTCATCTTCGCCCTTGGAATCATGTGCAGTCCAAGGAACTAGGCCTTCTACTTCATCAGCCCCCAAGTCAACAATGGTGAATTCGACCTCATCGTCCGTGGCTTCACCCTCCAGCTCATCGACGTCTACCAATACTGCATTCTTAACCACTCTTTTGGTTGCAAGGGTCGGTTTACCGACGAGGAACCTCCGTTTATGATATATCTTTTGCACTTGGATGGCAAGTATAAAGTCTGCAAGCTTGCCAAACGATGATACCACCCCAGATTCAGCGGTACCCCCCACCTGAGCTTCTATCTGTATATCAACAGGCCCGCCCGGGGTTTGAACACCTCCCTCTGCGTTGCCCTCGAAACCATGGTCGTGCTCTGTGGAGATAGTTGCTCCCCAGGCGATCTTCAACCCTGTGATTAGATACACAGGGCATTTGTATTTCGCATTCCCGGTATACTCTTTAACATCTCGAAGCTGTAGACACTTCTTGATGTAACTAGACTGGGGATAAAAGTAGACTGTCTCTAACTTCTGTATTTTGTACACATCCTCTCTTCTCGACTGTCCTTTGAGGCTTGCATCACCACCAATACTGCGGTCAAGGACTTTGGCGAGGATACTCCCCTCACCACTGAGGGACGTCTTGAGACTGGCATAGATGTCTTCCTTCGTATCGGCGTAACGCTGGGCTTCCGGAATTGGCACACGATTGGTAGCGCCTTGGTTGATTGGGTAGTACTGTTTTAAGTCTTCAACAAATGTGCCGAGATCGAGAGGCTTTCGCTGCCTGTTGTTCCGTTCCTATATACTGCCAATCTTTCCACAAACGCACAGGGTGAATAAAGTCGTAACCATCCCTCGCCTCCGCCATCTTCCGAAATATTGCCTGCATGCCCGTTTTCGATGTAGAATCTTCAACTTCCTTGGCTTGAGATTTGTACATCTGTATTTTGCAAACTCCAAAACATCTGCAGTAAAACCCACTGCAATGGGCACTGCAAAGGAGGTTCCGGACTTCCACACATCATTACCTTTCCATCTGGAAGGAATCGCAACGCCGAGAGTGGCAAAATTGTCTCTGTTGGCCGTAGGTGAAGGGTTCATACCGCCCTTGTTGCCTGCCAGGCTAGGTAGACTCACTAGTCATCACGCTTTGGTGAAGAATCAACATCGTCAAACAATATCCGCTTTGCAGTGATGGATGACGAAGTATTCATAGGCGCTGTAAGATTGCGACCGGGACCAAACATGCCTGCGAAGAGGGGAACAAGATTTCCAAAACTCTTCATAATGTAATGAAATAATGGCTCGAGAACGCACTTATAGATGATAGCGAGACCATTCTCTCCGAAACGATGCCTGGGTGATCAAGGCTCTCGCTAGGCTGTCAAATTCGAGCATGCTTTCGCGACACTACGGTAGTCATCAACGACCAGGTCTCCCCAAATCTTCAGGATCCGAGATAGGCGCACGTGGTTCGACTTTTCTCCTGAGATCCAATCCTCATCATATGCAGTCCAGTTGGCTGTGCGGTCAGCCTCCAATTCCAAGATATAAACTCCAAAAGCAACAATGTTGTCACTCTGAAGCCTCGAATCCTTTCTAAGAACTAAGGTACAGAGAATACGGGGGCATCACTGCTGAAGCCGCTTGTTGTCTGGCGAAGGTACGAAGATGCATTCTGATCCTACTAGTAGGTACTGTTCGATCCTCGCTGAGCTGGAACACGGATGCCGCAAGCAAAACCCCTTCCAGTTTCTGGTATTTCAACGTGAGGCCATCTTTGTGAGCGAGAAGATAATCCAGTGGATTTTCTGTGCCGAATAGAGCAGGCGAGCCAGTTTCAGCACCATTGTTTGAGGTTCACATTCCGTCTGAATTGAAGACAACATGCAGTACCTCGGATCCCTCGAAGCGTGACGATACAGGCGGGCAAATATGGTTGATATAAAAGGGCTCCAGTGAAGGTGATTCAAAAGAATTGTAATATTCTTAGAGGCTCAATATATATATGGATATTGTAAGCTGTGCGTACTCACCGTGTGAACACGACAGAAATTCAGTCCGTGTCCTGGCACCTGCTAATCTTCATCTTCAATTGTTCTTTCTTGAAACCACACAGATGAAGTTTTGCCTGCTGTGGTGTCCCGCATTTGATGTAGTTCACCATTTGAGAAAACAGCGACCTGCATGCAGAAGAGAAATCATGGACGTGTTGGATGGCTTCCACATATTGAGGTGTGTAATCTTGCATCCGGGCATCCATCGCCCACGATCCTGCCAAATCACCGTCTATCGCCGCTCCAAAGCGGGTGACCGTCCTCCTACATGGTTCGACTTTCGCGGCATCTGGGGGAAACCGATTAAGCTGGCTACCTGTGCTACTGCCGTCGGCGAATATCTTCTACTCCAACTTGTTTCCGTGTGTATGGAGGTAATGCACTTTGCCGTCGAAGTCGAAGTGTGGGGGTCGTTTGTTAAAATAGATTCATCGTCAGTATTGCTGTCTTGATTTTGAAGGAGCTGACGTAACGCGATGAGGCTGGGAAGGCAGGCAGTATTTTCAGGTTCGAATGTGCTCTGGTGATAAGATTAAGCTTATTACCCATCAAACAATCAATAGCATGAGTGTCTAGAGAATTTAGAATTGAACTTTAGTTTAAGCTTCTCAAGAATAATAATCTGGGGATCAATCAGAAGCTCCAGCTCTTCTAACAGCATTTCCAAATCCAACTGGAAGCCATCGAGGTTGGGATCATTTTCGGTGAACTTGTCAATGTTGATCAGTTGCTGTTGGATAATATTCAGTTTGATGTCATTTCGTAGCGTCGTAATCT
Organism: Lanzia echinophila; assembly: GCA_000812885.1. Taxonomy (NCBI): domain Eukaryota; kingdom Fungi; phylum Ascomycota; class Leotiomycetes; order Helotiales; family Rutstroemiaceae; genus Lanzia; species Lanzia echinophila. Next base: position 17,052 of record JWJA01004551.1, read on the forward strand.
CGTTCTTCAACTGTCAACATCATCAACGGTCTTGGAGTCATCGTGACCTTGGTCAACACCCTCTATGGTAAAGAAGCTCTCCGCAGTGAGAAAAAGTGGATGAAGGGTCTGCAGGAGTCCTAATCTCTCACAGAGCGGAATTGGATCTGGCATGGCGCATTAGCGTTGACAATTACTAAGTATGAATGCTTTACGACTAGAACAAAACAAAGATAAACGAACGATGAGTGCTTCGTATAGGAACAAAAAACAGGCGATTAATACATTTGAGAGGCTGGACATCCATTTTACTCGTCTCACAACTGGATATGCGTGGCCAAGCAACTGTATGTGTTAGGCGTATGTATATATGCGGTAGCTTTGTACGACAATGTGCCGTGCGACATAGAGCCCATTTAATTCCCGAAGATATATAAATATTACTACGGAGGTCGCCGTCAAGTTTGATGAGACTAATCCACTTTATAGTGGGTTACAGGGTGAAAGCCCTGTATTTTAGGGAGTGAGGGCCTTTAAAAGATATGTAAAGCTTGTTGTAATTAGCTGCTTTTAGCGATAGAAATCAAAAATGGATAAA
>JWJA01004552.1:0-22691 GCA_000812885.1 Lanzia echinophila
GTTTGTGGGGACGGGGGTTGAGGTTGTGCCGTTTTGGAGGGGGAAGGAAATTTGGAGTGTTGAGTGGAAATAGAATCAATGAATGAGTCGGATTGGTATTTGCTATTAGGAGATAGATCTACTAGTTTTATGAACAAGCAAGAGAAATAAAAAATCTATCTTTCAGTTCGAGCCGAATTGTGCAGGAAATGAATGTATTCATCTATTTCGGCATCAAATTGGCGTACTATACAAGGCAGGCTATCATACTGACCTTATCCACTCCCAAGTTTAGAAACTCGTAAACACACATTCCAATTAGAATTTCAAGAAAATTCAGTCGAGATATCACTTCATGAATCCTAGAAAACATGGATATGAATATGAATATGAATCTGCATACAATACAGCACTTAAAACACAAAAGCCGCCTGCCTCAAGTATATTTAGATGGCAATCTCTAAATTGTACTTTTTACATAGATTCTGAGAACATTAAAAACCGGCTTCATGGTGTGAAATATCAAATAAACATTATCTTAAGATTACAATCACAATACCTACTTGAACCATGAATGGGGTGGACATTTCCTTGCCCTGCCTACTAAAACAGACACCGAATTAGTTGTGTTGCACATCTATTCCCTATTCTCAAGACAAACTTGGACATTGAGGTTCGTATGAGCGCTCTCGTCCGATATAATGTGATATGATGCCACAGCACACACCTTCCATCACATACGTACTTACAGACATCTAGACCTGAAGTTCGAGGGTATCGAGGGTACTTGCAATAATTGCCAATTTTTTCTTCTCAAATAATGCATTGCATTTCCTATGGTATACTACTACAAACTAGCTAGTTACGTGAATTATTCTCTTCTCATTTGACCCCTTTAATTGCGTAGCAACATCAATGTTTTCCTCTCGAATCATGCAAAGGAATCACAAACAGTCCGTCTAAGATACCAACCTGATCAAAACGCCACTAAACCCTCTTGACGCCTCGTTTGACCAGTATAGGCAAACAAAATAGAAACCTTTTCATAATTATAACACGAATAACCCTCAACCCCCGATTTTGCTCATCAACTATCTCCTTCTACCACCAGACTTTTTGGCGGATGCAGCGGGAGCTGGGCTAGACTTAACCGACTTGCTTTTGGAGGCCGAAGCAGGAGCCGGGACCGGGCTAGAACCCTTTGACACAACGCTCGAGGCACGCGAAGACGGAGCTGTGGACTTTACATTGGCGAGTGCTTTATTCTACCTGTATGTTAGCGAGGTCGTATCAAATACTGAAAGTTAACCAACCTTGAGATCAGAGGGCCTAGACTTCTTTCTTGCCGGTGCTCCCAAAATGCTGTCCTCGTCATTCTCTTCATCCTCCGGATCTCGCTTAGCCTTACCATTCGCGGTCCCATTTGCAGCCTTGGCAGAAGCTGGCTCATCGAACTCCCTAGCCACAGTGGTAAGGAGAGTTGTGCATCTTCTGCTGATTTCGATTGGAGTTCTGCTTAAAAAGAACCAATCGAAACGGAACAAAGGGCTATCGCGAATGTCATCGCGGATCTTTTCGTAAATACCATCACTATCGACTCCGTATTTATCTAGAAGAACAAGCAAAAATCTGTCCTCTTCTTCGGTGTACACTTTCTTATTCGTAGTCGAGACAGAGTAATTGATCTTCAGTTGTTGGAGGGGCACACGATATTGCTGCATTTTCTTTCGCAGCATTTTTCGTTGATGCTCCATCTTTCTAGTCTTCTCCTCACCACTCTCGATCAGATTGATATATTTGGAGTAATCGGCGATTTCGGTGTAGCGTTGCCAGAAAACTTTAGCATAGGCCTTGACCTCTTCTGACGTCTTGCTGTCAACTTCCTCGGCGATTGAATCAAAATCTTTGCGACCATACTTTGCAGAGCCATTGATGAATTGTTGAAAATCCCGACGATTCCAGTCAGCGAAGCCTTGTTGAGAAAGAACTTGCTTTTCTTCCTGTTCTTCCTCTGTGAGCGGAGTTGCATTGTCAATTTCCTGTTGGTCCAGGTTGCGCTCAGCTTCGCGATCTGATAGATCCTCTTCCGGGCCGTCTGGTAATGGAACCTTGTATCCAATTTCCTTGCGGAAATGAGCCGTCTCACGATCTTGCAAGTCTCGCAATGTTCCTGGGAAGAATTGATAGTCGTGAACAGTCACTTGTTTGGGCGCCTTGGGGGCCTTTGGTTTTGGATCTGCAACACGACCACCGGTGGACAGGGCATTTTTGTAATACTTGTCCATCGAGTAGGATTGTTCCTTGCGCTCACGCTTGGCAGGATTGATCCAATTAATACCAATGTCTTTCTTCTGACTGCTGAAGTTCTTGCCATTCCACTCATAAGCAGATTCGGATGTAAAGTTTTGCAAATCATCAATACCAAGCTTTTCGTATCTAGCATTGAGTTCGGCAGTCCGCTTCTCTCCGTGCTTCAAGATTTCGTCAATATCGTCGTCATTAAGATCTGTACCTTTTTCTGCGAGAGCGCCTGTTGGTCCATTAGTCGAGAAGACTTTTTCAGCTCCATGCTGAATCATGTTGAGCAATTCATCCTTATTAGCAGCTGCCTTCGCTGCAATTTGTGCTCGTCCCTGCTGAATAACAAGTTGGTCGAGGCGAAGTTTCTGAGCAGCACGCTCTAAAACCTTTTCTTCAATCGCATTTTCCGTGACCATACGATAGACAACAACTTGCTTTGTTTGGCCAATACGATGGGCTCGGTCCATAGCCTGGAGATCTGCCTGAGGATTCCAATCGCTGTCATAAAGCACAACGATGTCGGCACTGGTAAGGTTGATACCGAGACCACCCGCTCTAGTAGTCAAGAGGAAGACAAATTTCTCGCTGTCGGGCTTATTGTAATCATCGATAGCTTGGATACGATCTTCATGAGCCGTGCTTCCATCAATTCGACAATATTTGTATTCGCGGAAGACACAATAATCTTCTAGAATGTCCAAAAGTCTGCTCATTTGAGAGAAGATGAGAACTCGGCTGCCAGCTTTCTTCATGCGGACGAGAAGTCTGTCTAGCATGACCATCTTGCCAGCGTTGAAGACCAAATGCTCGTCGGTAGTATAGGGTGGTCCTGGCTCGGCACCCTCAAAGAGGTAAGGATGGTTACAACACTTTCTAAGTTGCATGACGATGTTGAGAAGTCGTGTCTTCGACTCGCGTTTTCCACCAGCTCCATTGACGGCATCAATATCCTTTTCGAGGATCTTCTTGTACCATTTAACCTGCATATCAGACATGCCAATGTACAAGTTAATCTCTTTCTTTGGCAACAGACTCTTTTCGACATCGGCCTTGACACGTCGAAGCAAGAAAGGGCGCAGAATACGATGCAACTGTTGAACAACTGTATCTTGATCTTCTCCTTGACCGGAAAACCATTGATCAAATGCCTCGGAATCACCGAATACATCAGGAAGTAGGAAATTGAGTAAGGCCCACAGTTCATGCAAGTTGTTTTGCAACGGAGTACCCGTAATCAAAAGGCGATTTCGAGAATTGAACAGTCGAATAACCTGAGCCAAAGATGATTCTTCATTTTTGATGCGATGTGCCTAATTGGTTATTAGTATTGTACTCAAACGATGATAGGAACAAATGACCAACCTCATCGATGATAATATATTCCCACGCAAATTTCTTCAGATGAGACTTCTCCCGAAGGATCATTTCGTAACTTGTAATGCACACATCAAACTTCTCGTCAATAAGTCGATCGGTAATCAGAGCAGCACGCTCCTCTTTGGCACCCTGCAAAACCAAAACATTGACCTCTGGCGTCCATCTTGCGAATTCTCTCTTCCAATTGTCGAGTGTGGATTTTGGGACAACGATCAGATGAGGACCAGTAATTCCCATAATATGCCTCAAGTAGCCCAAGAAAGAAATTGTTTGCAATGTCTTTCCCAGACCCATCTCATCAGCCAAAATACCCGAGATACCATTTTCATGAAGAGAAACCAGCCAATTCAAACCAGCAACTTGGTAGTCGCGCATTTGGCCTTGAACGAATCCTGGAGACTCTCTGAACACCGTTTCTGCAGCTCCACCGACTTTCTCATCCTTCAAAAGCTCGGCATCCTCCTCTGCCTCGGTTCTCCTACGTCTTTCGTTAGCCGCGCCACCTTTTTTATCAGCCGCCTTTTTTGCCTTGTCGGCCTCTTCATTCTGGCGGTCAATTTCATGCATAATTTCCTGGATGTGTGGATTTGGGTTTGTCTCGATGAAATGTCTGAATAGGTCTGTTAATCCCAAAAGGTATCGAAATCGTCGAATAGAATCATCTTCCTATATTACAACAATCAGTCAACATTGAACATCCTCACTCTTACTCTATGCAGCAACATACCTTAGATTCGCCAAGACGGTCATGTTTCTTGCCAAATACACTTCGACGTAGCTGCGTAGCTTCCGACCTACGTTTTCGTCCATCTGCGGTCAATGCATCACCCATGATGCTGCTTGCAGTGGTATTTGGGTTTGTATCGGAGTCTTCCGTATAATCTGGTGTCTCGTCGACATCCTAGAATAGTGGTTAGTCTTACACTACCTCCATATAAACAAGTAGATATTCTCCACAACAGGGAATTTTAATTGATGGTTTTGCCAAACGTACCATAGGATCAACAGGAAGTTGCTTAATATTGCCAGATACATCTGCCATCGAAGTATCTGTGTCTGTGTTCACAGCACTTGCGCGTGAGGGGCGAGGTGCCATTGTGAATAACTTCAACTTCAACCCTGAACAGGGTAAACTCAGTAAGAAGATTCCTTATGCTTTTCTAAAATAATCTCGTAATCAATGAGAAGTAATGTCAATGGTGTTGATGATGGAAACCTTCAAGTCTTTGATATGGTTGATGGTTTCGTTGAAAGGAATTGTGATTTCGCAAAAATCTAGATCAACTTCGCGTTATAGAATCTAGTACAGCGTGAATGAAAGTGGAAAAGGTGAACGCGAACCAAAAAAGAGTCGGTGCCCCAGTAGAAAAGAATGGGGACTGGAAGAATGATACTCCGGGTGCCGTAGTGCGGGCTGAAGATCCCAACTCTTTCACCTAGTAAAACAGAAAAAATTACAGAATGACAGTACTTACATGTCATTGATCACAAACTTCTGGGATCTTTCGGAACTTGTTCCAACTTCTGTTACAATAAATTACTTACCATATTGAGAAGTGCAAGCTACCCATTTATTTGGACAGTGTTGTTTGTATCTGATAATAAGACCAAGGTATTGTATAACAACCCTAGCAACCCCCTCAAAAGAACAATAAATCTTGCTGCATGGACCCGAACAACCCTGCTGACTAGTCTGTCTTTGTCAAAGTATCTTGCACAACTACAAATTCAACAACTATCATGGACTCTATGAGATCACTGAATACCTCTCTTCCAGGAGGTACATCTCCACCGAAGCAACAACCCACCAGCGAACCTCCTGAGCAACTTCTTGCTGCATTCAAAGCTGCCGCCCTATCGGTAACTAAGCTTTACAAAACCGCAGCAGGAGATCAGGGAAGGGCTAGGGCTGAAGGATACCAAGATGCTCTGGATGATTTGTTGACTTTCTTGGACAAACAAAATATTGGTTTGAGCGATGGAGAGGGTTGGAGAGTTCGACGATGGGCGACCGAGAAGTTGGATGGTGGTCGGGACTCGGCATTACACAACGAAAGCGATGATGAAAACTCGGAAAAGGCAGAACGTGCATCATCACCAGCGAGAGCGCAACCTACTACCCAGAACCCGTCAACTACTGCTGGACCAACAAGAACGGCTTCTCCAGTAAGAGTCGAATTGTCAGTCTCTCCGCCGCTAAGCGTCACACCAACTCCTGAAGCCGCCACCACTCCAATGCTTCCACCACAAGGCGCATTTACCTTCCGGTCATCGTACGCTTACCCAGATACCGATATTCTACTTTCTGATCTAGATTTATCAGATAAGGATCGCCCTCAAGGACATGAGAGTTCTATGGTTCCGCATAATACGACTCAAGCCTCGGCAATTACAATTGCCCGACCAACACGATCCAACAACTCCCGACACAACAACCACTCATCTCGGGCCAACGCAAGACCTTCAACCTCGATCGGAAGAGGGGCCGGTCAGAAAAGAAAGATCAATCTTGGCGAATTTTTCGATATTGGCAATTTAGGAGGACATGGCAGAGATCAAACTGGTGGGGGTGGAAAGAGGGGAAGATTTGTTTGAGAAGCTTACCGCCTTTCTCTCGATTTTGACACAGCAATGTGTTATTCTTCCCACAATCACCGGACCTTAGATCTTCGCATCTTCGAAGAGATATGGTGCATTATCAACGATTTGTAACGACTTTCATGACACATACCCCTACTTTTCGGAGACTATCCATCCTAAATAGCATTTACACTGGTTGGAGGAAGGAGTAGTGGAGCGGGAGATCATGCATTGCAAGGCGTCAGTTTAATAGAGGTTATACTCATCATGGAGGCAATTTTAGGTAGTCTCTATGTATAGACTATGTCATCTTAATCCTTAAATACAATACCTTTTGTATCTTCATTGGTTTCATTTTGCTACAAGGTAACTTAACTAATGTTATACCGAAAAATTGCTATGTGAACTTTAAGGAAACACTTGAAGTTTCGGTTTTCATATATGTCTTCACAACATACTCACACTGCCTATATTGGCAGCCATTTTTTTCATCAAGATCAAGGCGCACATGATGTTTATATCCCGCAACAAACAGAAGCTCTTCATCAGAAGTCACCTGGTGTTCAACGGGATTGCTTCTCGCCCTAAACTCATAACAGATAAAACACCTAGGAGGGATACACGCTTATCACCATATAGCTTTGCCGCTATCAACTCCCGATTTTGATTTCCTTTCTCGTATTCTTGTTATTAATAGCCTCTCTTCTTGCTTTCTTGTTGGAGTCGAAACCATCCCAAGAATCTCATCTAAACTTGCACAATTTCGAACTTGTAATATTCCCATCCATCTTTCCAATTTCAATTATTTCCTTTTCTGTGCCCCATTGAGAGATAATTCATTTAAGAGATATCAAGTAAAATCACATAATCTCCCCTGAAATACACCAATTTTATTCCCACCCCCATGCAGTTGGAAATATGCCCAAATTTGCTTTTATATGCAGGTTAATGTATGCAAGAAAACATCTGAACTTGTACTATTGTGATTAGATATTACAACCTGTACGTAGCCTGCCAGTTTGTCTCAAAATTTAATGCACTACATGTTGCCCCTTTGATAGTTCTAGGATCTTGAGTATTCTAACAAACATCATGGCAAGCAAAATACCAATTTTCCTTTTTCTCTAAATACCTACCTAGGTAGGTAAACAGGATCATAATTCACAAACAAACATCTCATTGACACTCTGCGGATACCACACTAGCAAGATATGCTGGGTCCTTTGCTCCGGCTATCTTCTGTGATACCATCTTTTACATTCACTATCCGGCTTCTACTCCACTATTTCTTTTCTCCAATCCGGATTCCATGCCTTTCAGTACCATCATCTCATTGGTGTATCGAAGCATTCAGTATCTCTTAACCAGCATCTTATCTCTCCGGCTCTTTGCTCTTTCTTACCCGTCTGGGATCCCTATAATCCTTTCCGCCCGCACTCACTCCACCTCTATCCACCTCAATTCCCATCCATGTTTTCAGCCCCCTCGTTCCACTTCCCTAGATTCACTGCATGATATTCTGATATTCCATCATCCCATACCTATTCTCATTAAGCTTCACCCAATATCTTTCAACATACCCCCAAAAAAAGATAATTTGTTTGAAGCTCAGATGTGACCTTAGCATGAACTCATACCCCTAAAGACTTCACTCACTGTAAATTACAGCTCTAACAACTATCTGTCCAATAAACCAAACTATGGCATTAACATTGAACGAGGAATTGAGGGCACTCGTGAAGACTACCTTCCCCCAAAAGATCGTCTGTACATGAAAATATCTCTTCCTTTTTCGAGCCTGAGGTTCTTATTCCCATAGTCTACAAGTAGTGGTGTATAAAGGTAGTTCTGTTATCAGGCAACATTCGACGAACCACTGAATCTAATGAGCTGCATTAATGACTACAGCACTGTCCACTGATTGATATTCTCCTTTTAGCTGGTGGCTAGCTACCCGGAAGTCTGCCACTCTTATCCCTCATTCACTGGCTTCTGTCCAATTACAAATATAGTAAGGAGAGCCGGAACAGGGCCTTAGCATCTGGAGATGATAATTTAGAACCAGAGTTCGCTGTGTAGATATTACAGAGCCTTCAATTTGAACTTGCAATGTCATCAACCTGTCAAAGCACCATATCATATATACACCGAATTCAAGATTAACGGTAGAAAAATCATAATTGTGATACCTTTTGGTACCTAGTGCAGATAAGCTGCGTGCCCAAAGCGTGAATCGTTCTATAAAACCTTGTCAATGATTTCCAATATGAGCAAAATGTCCATCGTTAACTTCATTGATCCGTTACATATACCGCCCGGGCATTATAATCTCGAAGCAACCTCATCTCATCTTATCATAATGCGTGCAAATGCAGTATGAGTTGTAAACAAATCGTGTCAAAAGAAAAAGTGCGAAACATGAAATTTAAAGTAATTTTTTCCCAAAGTGCCATCCAGCCAATGCAACCATTGTAGACATAATTTTTGAAAAATAGAGGGTGGGTCAGGAGTAGTACCAGGTGTAGCGACAGGGATATCCGAAAGGTAAGAACGCCAATGTTGCAGCGAACGATGAAAACTTCATGGAAGACGAGCATTTACTGGTAACGATTGCCTTGGTCGCCTCCATTGCCATTTACATTGCCGTTGTTATTGTTTCTAAGGTTGCGGCCACGGAAACTGTCTTGTTCTTCGTCCTCTGCTTCAGGCAAGAGAGGTCTGAAGGAGTTCGGTCCCGTGAAGTTTGACGGACTGGTGAGACGTCTAGTGGCAGGAGGGCCGATCGGACCAAACGAACTTTGGCGTTCTGTTTGGTGCATGTTAGTCAAAATATGGAAATGGAGATAAAGAACGTACCACGACCATTGAAGCCAGCAGATGTAGACAGGCCGGACATAGAGCCAGCTTCTTGTCGGCGCCAGGACTGAGCGATACGACCGGCGGTGATGGGGGCCGTGGCCGTTGCTGGTGGCGGGGACAATGAGAGACCATTTGCTCGACGATACCAATTTGGAACGCCGTGGTTCAAACCAAGAGCAACCTGCGTGGCTTTGTCCATTGGCATTTCGTGCTTGTATTTACATCCCACCTGCGTAAAAGCACATGTTCCCTCATGGACCCATTTATCACAATAGATCTTCTCGCGGCGGATAGGAGTGAGAGGACCGGCTGCCGGAACCACAGCAGTTTGAACAGGGGCCATCAATTGCGGACTATTGGAGGCGACTATAGTATCAATAGCCATCTTGCATACATCAGTAAACTTTTCCAAAATTCATAGATCACTTGTGAATCATCTGCTTACCTGGGTCTGGTCGCCGTTTCCTCTGCCACGTTGGTCGCCTCTGGTTCGGGCTGGTGGGAGTTGAGGGAGCCTAGCGACAACCTTCGACAAACAAATGTCAGCGTGTCAAAATATACTTGTGATATCTCCATAACCTACATTGTTTGGAACCAAAGCTGGTGCGACGTCTAGTCCCGGCGAAGGGTTTCTAAGCTCTGGAACGATGATTAATCCCTCGGGGCCTTGATGGCGAGGAACGTTAGTGAGAGCTGGAAGCTCGTCGGCAGGGAGAAGTCTAGTGTAGGTTCCGTCAGGCCGACGAATGCCATAAGCAAACGCCGCGTTCAATTGCTCGGGCAACGGATAAACTGGTCCTGGGCGAACAAGAGTGATGGGTGTATACCCTTCACCTGCAGTCGGAAAGGGGGTCATAGGGCCTGCTGAACCAGTAGCGTCGTTGGTAGACTGGCGACGCCAGTTGTTGCCACTATTGCCGTTTGTATTGTGGGCTTGAGCGGCATTCTGTCGAATGCGCTCATCGCGCTCGCGAGCCGATCGAAAGGCATTTGGATCCATCTTTATTTTTGAGGATGCTTCTATCTTGACTTTTGATGGTGTATTCTCCGTTGTGACCTTTGGGGATGATAGGTACGGACTACTATCATCATCGATGGAAGTTAGTGGAGAGGTCATTTCCGTGTCGACGGTATCACAATGAGACTTGGGAGAATCAGGAGATTCGGCCAGCTTCATAGTATCGAGCATTACTTGAGTAGCCATTGTGATGTTATAGGTAGGGAGCGAAAACAGGTAGTTAGGAATATGAAGGAGGAATGGAAAACAAAAAGTACGAACAATGTGTATAGTTGTTTTGAAGAATATTGATATTCTGAAATTCTTAAGAGAGTTAGAGAATACTTTTGAAGATTTAAGATAACAAAGGATGACCGTTGCAACATACCTTAATAAAGATTCTTCTAGAGCTTTGGAAACGCCTTTCTATCAATCTTAGCCGTTTGCTCATCCAAAATAGGCAGGGTGCTACGGCTTCGTGCAGTGTTGATGAAACGCCACACGTGATGGCAGAACATTGCTATCAGAAGCAAGTAAAAACTGGGGGGCAAGCTGCATTGACTGCGTGATAAACGGTAAATTACTCACAGAGAAAGAATTTCTAGAAAGGTCTAAAAGACCTACTCAATCGTTAGTTACCGCGCGGGTGTATTTGCATGAAAAAGAGCTGCTTTGTTAGATGAATCAATTCAGCAAACGAATTTGAATCCGCGTTGCTTGATTGATGCAAATCAAGTCTGGGATATGATTTTGAGGTTTCCTGGTTGTCGAATTTCTGGTTTGTGGACCGTATTGACGGAGAAAGCAGAAGAACATGAACGCGATTGATACGCAATTGATCTGAAGGCAAGCCGTGAGAGGATAATGCTAATTGTACGTACGAGAATATCAACACAATAGCAGCTTTTATCTGCTCGTAATCAGCAGATTTGGGATTGGCAGGTGTGAAGTTGACTGATGTGTTATGGGTGATATATGCTCAAGCTGAGCAGCGAAGATGGAAGCAAATTGGAAACCGTACTCCAGCAATCTAATTGTAATAGAAAAGGTACGAAAGGAAATTGGCAATCGCTTTGAGGTCGAGTTTATTTATGATAGAAAAAAAGTGCTGAGGTTGAAAAGGAAATATTTTGTTTCGTGCTCCAAGATATTTCGTCTTGTGTCGAGGTTGAAGAAGAAATAGAAGGGGGGTGAAGGTCAAAACAGGCGGAGTATGCGCGGTTTTTTAAAATTGGCTTCAGCAGGGTCTCCAGACAACGCCTCAATTCGCAGCAGTAATATTTTTAGTGAATCAGATAAATAGTCCAAAGCGGGGAAACACTATCGCATGTGCCTTGTGGGGATAGAGCTTCAATAAAGAGCTTCAAGAAAGACTGCAGGCCACTATTGGTTGGAATCGAATTCACTAATGCCAAGGAGGATGTTGTCGTATAAACAGACCGTACTCAAGAAGGGTAGTATGAGGGCACAATTGTCGAAAAGTGAAAGCGCCGAGCAATACCTCGGCAATGTCCAAAATTAGGTAAGTATTTGCTCCCAAAGATGAGAACTCCAAGACACCTAGGGGTCCTTGTCGAACCAACCCGCATTAATAGCTTCTAGATGGTATCGTCAAGTCATTCCCACTACCTTGCACAGCTTCGAAACGCGCTGGGTAAAGATTTTGGAGATCGATGTCCACACATCTTGCAGCTTCTACGGCAGAAGATTTTTGAGAAAGTCGGACCAGATCTAAAAGCATGTATTGGCGCAACTTGAAGGATATCAACGAGAAGCAAGGCAACCCTTTCCCCATTTTGATCCTCATAATCGCATAAACAAACGCTAACATGGCTCTCAAGCAGATATAATAATCCCCATGCAAAACTGCATTGTATCCCACAACGATCGATGTACTTCAACAAAGACAGCAACCGAAACAACAACAGGATTCCAAGACGAATCATAAGTGATGGAGGATACTCTTCGAAGGAAGCCCATGCCGCGAAGATCCAACGGGGACTGATAGGTATAGCTGGACAGAGGGAGAACATATTGGCTGGACATGGACCGCACATTTAAACGTCAAGCCAGTGATATTGACGATGACTCCAGGGGTTCTAAGCGATACTGTACGAATATTCGATAGTCCGCACATACGAATAGGCCTAGAAATGAGATTGTGGGGAATATATAGCAGAAGAGCATTGAACTCCCGGAGGTCAAGAACACACTTGATGGAGGCTGAACCCGTTTTCAATGACACAAAGGATATTGAGGGCAGCATGCAGTAACGGACTGCACGAGTCGTGGCCTTTGGAGGCAGCTACTTGCATGGTTGGTGCCACCTGGAGATAGCAGTTTGAAGGCTATACCAACCCCAGTAGGACTACAAATGCAGGACGCATTTAGAAGAACTGTAGGGGAGTTAATAGTTGATCGCTGGTAAGGCAATGTCTCATTGGACACCTACCCTCAATCCCATGACTCGTGAGATGAGTCCTTGAATGATAGAATCTCGGTTGCTGTACAGGTATATGCGGTCATACCCCTATATTATCCAACATGCTGCTGGTGATTCCTTTGCTTAGAGGCCGTGATATACAACGAAGAAGCTGCCTCCCTGAGTATAATCATGTCGCGATTCTGAAATGGTAAATATGTATACCCCGGAACTACAATGTAGCAGAAGTCTGCTGGCGATGTGCTGCTGCAATTTTTGTGTTCTTAGAGGTAAAGTCCTTTGCTTATGTCGTGATCGCAACTTGCTTTATGTGCAGCATCGTTTGTTTCCTTTGAAAAAAAGATAGTTTCCGTTGTTTTTCAGTAATTTTTGAGAAGGAAAACTTTCTTGCTCGAATTGTGTGGTTCATAGTGGTGAAGTCATCCCTTTCTGGCAACGACTGTGCCCTGGGAGAATTGCAGATATTGCTCGCGCCCATATATTGAAGAACTTCCTTCTGATATCTTGGATTTCCATGGAAAATCTTCGCAATTTCTTTGAACAAAAATTTCTTCTCTAAATAGGATATTAATATCCGCTTTCCTGATGTCATGATCGATGATTCTGTTCCCGATGCCCGTGAAGATCCCGACGATCGGCGCTAGTGTCCAAGATTACACTTTTGTTGAACTGTTGAATTTGGAACACCAATTCACGTCCCAAGGTAGGGCTGCGTATTGAAGAGCTACAAAAGAGTTTTCTGGCCCATTGTGTATACTCCCAAATATGTGAGTATGTCATCGCAATCCGGATTTGCAGCCAACTTAGATTTTAGGACATGCACAATGATTCGGCTCCCTGTCGCTCCCCATACAGAAATTGGTCGATCTGTGGGTGCTTTATATATATTTGCTTGTTGGGTGTCTTGAAAATCTTGCTTTGATCAAGGAAGAAGATTCAGCGAGGTCTCAAGCAGGCAGAGCAGTGGTGGTTCAATATTCTAAGTAGCATGGTAGCGACGGGTTGCCAGCCTCTGAAATATTCTTTAGACAACTCAAATACATGAATATAATCAAGTAAAAATACCTGCTATGTGTTGCGTAGTACTGTAGTACCTAAATGGAGTGTTGAAAATGTTGCTGTCGCTGCTCGCACCTTCGAGTATCAAGCAAGCTGTCGGTATTAGGGTGTAAAATGGTCTTAGTACAGCCTAGCTTTCCATAGCAGGCGTTAAGCGTTAGCAGAAGGTTAATTCAATGCAGAAGGACATACCTACCATGTGCGTAATCATTAATGCTACAGTGGGGTGTTAAACTGCTGTTGCCGCTGCTGGCATTTTCGAGTCTCAAGTAAATTTGTGTCGGTATTGGGATGGAGAACGGCCATTCAAATCCAACATTCTATATCAGGTATTAAGGCATCAGGAGGAAGTCAATTGAGTGCGTAAAGTATATACTGTCTTATAAAACCTCCAAAACTTCAACACTGCATAGAGTGGTCGCTCTGGGTTAGAGGCTCGTGGGTGGTCCATAGTGTCGATGCGGCGAGATAGACCAATCCTTTTCGTGTGATGCTTGCCTACGTGTTTATAATTAATTAGATCGAATCTTGTCATGTCGAGAGCTCTTCTAGTGATTCGACGGGACGGGGGGCGGGGGAGGGGTTGAAGAGGAGAGATAGAAGTACCGGTAGACGTCGATCTCGTCCACGAGGGCGATCAGCAGTTGCAGACAGCGATTAGTATTAGGAAGGGGGACTATTCTCTTCTAGCTGTAAATAATTAGATCAATTATCGCATTCTAAACCATGCTGGGATGAGCTGGGGAGGTTGAAGAGGAGAGAGAGATAGAAGTACCTGTAGACCTCAATCTCGTCCACCAAGGCGATCAGCAGTTGCAGACAGCGATTGGTATTAGGAAAGGGAGTATGTTCTTCCAGCTGTAAATAATTGGATGAATTATCGCATTCCAAACTATGCTGCGACGAACTATGGAGGTTGAAGAAGAGAGATAGAAGGACCTATAAACCCCGATCTTGTCCAGGAGGGCGATCAACGAGCGCAGGCGGCGGTTATAGTTCTAGGAGGAGAAGTACGCTCTTCTAGCTGCAAAGAAATGGATCAATTATTGGATTCTAGATCATGCTAATTCAATTGAAGTGTGTTGAGTTGTTATGGTTGTAGTCGTGATGGACTCGCACAGAACTTCCCAATCGAGAGGGATCTCCGACAGGGGTCTGTGCAGTGCAACCCCGGAGGGCGTTAATACCTGCAGGGGTGATTGTGCAAGCATACAAGAAGTGGCTGATTGCATGTCTCAGAATAGAAATTGTTACATAGTATTGATCGAAAAAGAAAATCTCTAATTTGGACGGGGGTGAGGATGAGAAGTGTAAGCAGTAGATTCTGATTTTGCAGTTAAATAAGAGGAATGGAAAATGTATTGTCAATGGCACTAGTTCTAAAATGGGGTCATTCCAAATTGGGAATGAGCTAAGTTCTGTCTGGGTGGGATAAGTCGGGCGCTGCAAGTTTCCTCCTCGATTCCTTCTCCGGCCAATCTTCAATTTAAAGCTTGGAAGAGTATCAACAACTCCAAATTTTACATCACCTCCTAAATAACCTTCAAGATAAAAGACTTATCCCAAACAACACATCTTTTCTATTCATATTCCCAGTTTTGATCAGGCAGGTTTGAGTATCCTATTGCCCCTTCTCACTCCCCCATCCAGCGTTTTAAAAATCCCATCCTATCCTTCTCCCATCCTGTCCTATCCTCATCCTATCCTCTCCTAATTCTCCTTGATTTCGATTTAGCCTATTCTATCCTATCCTCCAAGTGGAATTAACCTATCCTAGCCTGAGCTCAAGGATAGGATACGATGGGATTTTTGAAACGCTGCCTCCATCTTCTTCTCACAGGCACCAACAGACACTGGAAAGCAACTCCCTATAAGTAACCAAACAAAAGGGCATCCTGAGTGAGAAGCTAAGCTAACAATCGCTTTTAATGATTAGGTTTACATCCGCAGCCAATATCCATCACTGCATATTCTTGCACAGCTGAAGAAAATCGAAAGAAGCGGAACTTAGGGAGCCCACAATGACAAGCTTCATGCACCAACTCACACTCAGAGACTAGATAAACATCTACCTATCGATAACCAAGGGAAAGCATGCTCCTGCGCAAAGTCAAGTTATCCAAATATTCATCAACGGACCGCTAAAGTACATCTTCCAAGCAGCATATTCGAAAGAGATTAGAAGAACAGAAAGTACAGGAGCTCAGAGAGCCCATGGAAGCTCCCTGGTGCCTGGTCCGCCAATCACAATTACTAAACAACATAAATATATGAATGATGCACCAACTTCTCATTAGTCAAATTACATCCACCCAGCTACATATTCATGGGAAGTATCTGAGGAAAATGGGCCTTGGAGAGCCCGTGGACACTGTGGCCAAATTGACCTGTGCGCCACATATTCCTGAAAATGTTGGAAGAACACAAAGAGGAAGATCTTGGAGGCTCCGCGGACCTGTGTCTGAATCCATGGGCCTTAGAGGCAGGTCCGCGGATGTGGTAATATACTTTCTAAGCTACAGGTTCCCGGAAGAACAGAGGATAAAGATACTAGAGGGTATACAAAGGTTCATAGACATCTGCCAACATCCACAATACCTGGCCTATCAGTTTCCTACCACTAAAATTCGAAATAAGGCAATCATATATCCTTTTTATGTCAAGAGTTAACTGTTGATACAGACGGCCTTCAAATTAGACAAATCTTTTCTTAAAATCTACCCACAGGCTGGACAACAATGTCTAAATAAACAAACAACCCCAATTAAACAAGGAGACATTCTATACATATCACATAATGGTCCGCAGATCTACTTTTGGTGTCTTTTTGCTGGCCACTGCATCTCCTTCATTGAAAAAGGGTTACCGAGTCGGAAAAATTCAACCAGCTATTTATCCGAGATGGAGGTTTAGCTTCCAACTACTTCAGTTCAAGCCGAACCTAACACAATACTGTCTTTGTCCTGCTCACAATATTAATGGTAAATGACTAAAATATCCATTTGAGGCTGGAAATGACCGGAATCTCCATATAATTTGAATTGAAGTGCGAATCACAATTAGTGGATGTGACTCTCAGGGCAATGGGTACGATTCTCAAAGTAGGTGCAATTCTCAAGGTAATAGGTGCGATTTGCAAAAGTAGGGGACAACGTAGGTGACTGGAAGGTAGGTTGAGGGGAGGTAAGAAGGGAGGTAAGTAAGAAGCATATAAGATATGCAACAAAAAGCACTGTTAACCCTTCAGCATGAAGAATTAGTTAAGATGATTAGGATTGAAGACAGCATAACTAGGTATTCACTTGCTGCATTCACTCACTTACTAAGTAATAGTTTTCGTTGCATATCGTCTTTATCTACCTCTACTACCTCGCCTTCTCCTTCCTTCATTTCTTCCACCTTCTACTCTAACCCCAACACTACCCTGCAAATCACATTTACTTAGAGCTCAAATCGCACTAGTTAAATGCGAACCGCAGATGTAAAGTGCGAATCGCATTGAACTAAGCACGAATCTTAATGTGAATCACTACGATTCGCGGATGTAAAGTGCGAATCATGAAGAATTAGCTGAGAACCGCGGGGAGATTTTGTATTTTATTAAAACCCGTGATTATCTCGGTCATTTCTGGCTATAAATGGAGAATTCAGCCTTTTGTCGTAATATTAATGCTGCTCCCGGCAAACTACTTATGAAACCTACCTCCATTGATTCTCTTCATGGCAGGACCATCATCTTGATCTTCTCAGCGCCAGCCAGGAATTGATTCCTACCATACTAGCGAAACCTATTTCTCTCTGGCTACCCATAGCACAACTCCAAACATAATCTAAATCTCTTTATGAATAAGATTCGGGATACATTACTTGAATCGATCCAAACCTGGGAATAGCTTGGGGGTGAGGTATAGCTAACAAGAACCTTGAATATTCCGATAGCATTTCTATAACTTGGTACAACTGATTGGACTGAATGACCTATGTGAGCCTTGGGAGAAAGAAATTCTCTCTGAGATTGGAATATTTAGGTGGGATCCAAACCAAAAAAGTAACAAGAATGAGGGTACTGCGCAAGCCTGGGAAAGCTCATTGTCTTGAGCGGTATAGAGTTGGTACAACCAGTTTCTGAGATGGTGTAATGATATTCCTTGAAAATGATATTATTCTTCTGCTAATTTCCTGGTTGAGATCCTTCGTTTATGTAACCTATGAGTGAAAGAAGTACAGACTTGGTAGAATGAGTAGATATGTACCAATTTCATGGGAATAAGGCTCTAGTGGTCAAGCTTCTCTCATAGATTCCCTAATTTGCGGAATTCACTTGGGGCTCTAACATAATTTACATCTTAAGCAAATCGAAACTCTCAACACAGCATTCAATTTACTTCCACAAATTTCTGTATTTGTGGAAGTATGAGTACTGTGTGCATACAAGTTCAGGATACTCTACCTTTCCTTTTTGTGTACTCCTATTGACAGTTCTTGAGTTACATGTCTATTAACACAAGAGGTATTATTTCCTTTCCTCTTAGAATTGTATACTAGCATCCTATATATCTCTTCAGAACCTCTCATTCTTTTCAATTGAACTATAGTCCTAAACTCAATATTGATAATGCATATTTCCCTGGCTTTATACCATAATCACACAGACCCTTATTGTCTGTTCATCGACTACATATATCCAAAAGCTCTACCCCAACTCCCAACAATAACATAGCACATCCATCCTTTATCTTGTCCATCAAATAATATCCTATCTCAATTTGTGAAAATGGGAACAGGACATACAACACATCTCCACCAATGAAGATATTTGGGATTGAATCAGCCTTCAAGATGAATCAGCTCCAAGTTTGTGAAGTCAATATTCTACATTCCTGTAATCCCATTACCAAATCATAGCTACTCCCCTACTTACTTCGAACTCCACATACATCTCCCCAACATCTCCAGTAAGTCACTAACTTTGCACCAACCTAGGCTACCTCCTATAATCAACAAAGCGGAACAAGAGGCATTGGTATTGCATGCATAGGTCTGCACAGTGGGATTTCGAACCTTGATATTATGAAGAAGAAGTGTGCGAGAAGCGCAGAGACACTTTTCTGTCGCGGAATAGCTTCACTTGACTGGAGTCCATGGCGAATAAAAGACACGCGGGGGAGGAAGGGGAAGAGGAGAGAGGAGGGCAATGGATGGAGTGGAAAGAATGGGATGGCTTCCCATGGTTTATATGCCTTGCTATTATTAAATTACCAGAAAAGATCGAGAAATTATTTTTGCTACTATCTACCGGACAACAATACCAGTAACCTCCTCAAAAATCTCCTTTAAAATGTGACTTGGCTCATCACGATGATAGCACATTGGCACGCTAAGATCAACAGGCTCACCAGCATTGGTTATGACATTAAACTTGAATGCGGTCACTATTAATAGCCCTGTCAAAATGATTCTTCGAAGTGTGGCCAAGTCAGATATGAAATGTGATGTTTTACTTCAATATAATTGTTGTGCTGCCCAGTCACTTGAAAGAAAATTCCCATCATTATCCCAGAGGCTGCAAATTAAATAGCTAGTGGGAGTAGCCAGACGTCAGAAAGGATTGGTGTCAACCCTGGGGCGCTCTGGAAGTATAGCGGAAGGAAGAATACGGGTGCGATGTAGCAGGCGCCGTGGCAGAAAACGACTGCGAATGTAGAAACTAACGATTAATTTCCAAAACTACAACAAGGTATGATGGGGTATTTCACAAAGCGTTCGTACACACCCGAAAATGGTACCAGTCATTAATCCAAAGACAACAAGGCAGATAATAATTACTAACTTCATGGATGAGCGACGCCCCCAAAATTCAATCCAAAGAGGAGAAACATGAGAGTTACGCCAACAATGAGAATCAACCCCTGCCAATCAATTAATTGCTTTTAGACCTATGATGAAACGAGTTCTTAGATAATGGATATAGAGGAAGAGAAATAATGATAAGAAATAGACCATCAAAGCATAATTTAAACCAGAAGCACCATCTCCTTGACGCATATTTGGTAATTGTACCAGCTATGATAGGACCCACGGCCGTGGCAAAGGCCCAGACAGCTCCGTATATACCATAAAAGAGGCTTCGTTCTCTAGAAGTAAGTAAGTAATGTGTTAGCGAAACCCCTACAAACAATTTGCAGTTTTGGAAAATCATAAGTAGATGAAACTTAAGATCAAACACCACTTGAGAACCAAAGTACAAGGTACGTACCGTTGACTTAACACACCACCCACCGACATCTCAACAAGAGTAACAATCCCACCTCCACTAAGCCCCTGCACAGCACGTCCAGCAGTAAACATAGCCACGCTATAAGAAAATGCTGCAATGAGAATCCCGATAAGAAAGATGAAAATGGCAATAAATAGCATGTATTTCCGACCATAGATATCGCGCACTTTACTCCAGACTGATAATGAAGCTGCCATGGAAAGAAGATAAGGTGATATAATCCATGAATAACCGGTACCTGAGTCGGATGCGTTCGGATCTTTAATAACGGTTGGCTTAGCAGGAGGTATAAGAACGGGGTCCATGGATGAGAGGAAGATGGATAGATATAATGCAATCAAGATAAGGGTCAGTTTGCCTCTGCTCATCTGTGGTGTTATATCCGTTGTTTTTTGGCACGCGGGTGTCTCATGATTGCTATTGATCTTGATCTCAGAATTGCAGTTGGCATCCGTCAGGTTCTCGGGCTTCTGTGGGTTGTCAGCCATGTTAAAGCTAGAAGTTGCTATCTGGACCGTTTGTATGGTATACGCGCAGCAATAATTAGGTTTGAGATACAGCCTTAGTCTACAGTAGTAGGGATACTTATCAACTTTACCCTAACCTCTACGCTCTAAAAACCTACATTTTGGGAAAAATTGAAGCTCTCTTATTGGAAGAAACTTGCTGAAAAGTCGCTGTAAAATTGCCTGGATGTCATTTATGTTCCGTGCAGAGAAATCGTTTTCAATACCTATACAATTTTTGATAAAATTGCGATAGATGTATAGAAATTTCACTATTGAAAAGAGCTTATTTGACTGAATAGTTTATTTTTAATTTGAAATTCTTTTTAAAGGTTGATTGATTGAAAGAAGTAAAGGTAGATTGAATTTTGAGTTGAGGTTGAAGTACTCCTGCTGGCTAAAGGATTAATAGCAAATGCTATGTAAATCCAACTCAGCCTACATAGCATACTTACAACACAACAATATCCCCCTTCCCTCCAAATCACATATCCCATCCTTCCGCCCTCCAACACCAATCACACGCCCACCCCCCATGTTGAATATGAAGGATTTTGAGAAGGAAAAAGGTTCTATTGAGTCCTAAAGGCTAGGTGGGAGAACCCTTAATTAAGTACAGAGAATAGAAAGGGTAATTCTAGAATACATCATTTCTCAACACCCCAAACATTACACGCCATAGCGAACGCTGCAATCCCCTCCGCCTCATCCCCCCCAACCCCATCAACCGCAATCCAATTCGGCGTTCTCCCCTCAAAATCCCACTCCCCAATCTTCTTCCCATCACCCATCCATCCCCTGCCCGTCACAACACCCCATATCCCCTCTCCCCCATACAACGCCCTCCGCGCCCCAACCGCATACCCCAATATACTACTCCACCAATTCGCGACATCTCCGTGCTGGAAAAACGGCTGCGTGAGTGTCCAGCTGCTTTTATGGATGGGTGTTTGTGAGGCGATGGTGCTTTTGGAGTTGTAGAGTTGCGTGCGTTGGTTTGTGGAGAGGGTGGAGGCGGAAGAGGTTTCGCTTGAGGTTCCGGTTACGGGGAGGCGGTTGGCGGGAATTATGCCGTTTGGGATCGCGTTGTTGGTGTTGCGACGTAGGAGGGGGGTGGTGGTGTTGGATTGGGTGTTAAAATCAATAGTGGAAGATAGCGAAGCAGGCACACTCTCACGCGTAATATCCAGCGATAAATCCCCCACATACAGATCCCTAACCGGACAATCCGCCCTCCTCTGCATCTCCCTCTTTCCCAACCCCTCCTTCGACAATGGCGCCTCACACGGAACCCTCACTAAGACCGCCGCTCTCGATCCCCGATTTATAAATACCGATAACGGCACCGTCGATAAATCATGCTCCAACCCCTTATCCTCAACCCATAAATCGTTGATCCCTCCCAATACCCCATAGAATTCCATCCAATCCTCTTCATCAAATACCTTATACCCTTTTCTCGCATTCGAATCATGACTCACATCCAAAATGATCAATTCCCCCGGATAGTCCCTCGTGAATTTATTGACATCATCTACGATGTCCTGGATACTCTGACCGGTAGCACCCCACATGGTCCCAAGCGCTAGGGTACCATGATAAGTGAGGAAATCCCCGTCATGGAAAATCATAGGTCGGATATCGAAAACTCGCATTCCGGATACCAGTTGTTGGTACACGGATACGTATTGCGTTTGCGTGTTGTGCAGCGTACCAGGTCCAGCAAGGGAATGGGGCACAATGCTAGCGCCAGCGTCGTGAGAGTAGGGGAGTGTCAGTTCGCGGAGAGAGCGGGTTTGAATGCTGGAGAGCGTGGATTGCATCCACGTTATAGGGGGGTTACTACTGATATAGGGGACGGAGCCGTTGCCAGCGAGGATGAAAGGATGGGCTTGGCTGCCATGGTAACCAAGATTGAGAAGGGAGTTTTGTGGATTGTTGAGTGAGGAGAGACTTTCTTCATACAGGATTTCGAGACGGGTTGGGTTTTGGCGCGCGCGAATGGTGAAGGATTCCCGGTTGGCCGGATTGCCAATTTGGTAGGTTGCTTCGGCACCGGCGTCGGCGTTGTTGAACATCCATTTTACGTATGATTCTGTGCTGGTGCCTGGTATGGGGCTTAGTGGTGAGATAGAGTGTTTGGATAAGATGTTGGATGATTTACCTGAGGGGACTGTCTCATCTGGACTCCATTTCATTTTATAAGAGTGTTTATATTTGAGTTTCCAGTCATAGGGTGTTCCATTAATGAGATTTATGTATGCTTTTGGTGATGCAAGTACTGTTGGTGAAAATAGCAAAAGCATGAAAGCA
>JWJA01004553.1:0-36608 GCA_000812885.1 Lanzia echinophila
AAAATCAATATAAAATCAACTACTAATCAAATTTTAAATTTTATTACACATTTAAACTCCTCTCATTAAAAGCTTCAATTTAAACCCAATCCCATCCATTTCACTAAAAAAATAAATTTTGTTATGATTTTAAATATCCATATCTGTAGATAAATACAAATCCCCCATATCTTGTGTGTGGAAAGTAAGGTGTGAGAGTTTATTATAGTGTGATGAATTACTAGTAGAATTACGGGAATCGCTAGAGAATACCTAGGTAGTGAAATTTATTATTGTTTGGAGTGAATTTTAAGAGTAAATATCAAAAGTGAATGTCAGGAGTGAATGTCAGAAGTAAATATTAGAAGTGAATATCAGGAGTGAATATAAGAAGTGAATGTTAGAAGTGAATTCTCAACAAGCGAACATCAGACCTCTCTCTATCTTGAAAAAATCCCGGCTTGCAACTCTCGTTCGATGTATGCGGTCAGATGGATAAATAAGACAGAGACATACAGGAACTTTAGACGCAATAAGTATTTTCATTTTCACTTAAGTATTATTGTGCACCACGCTGTAGTTACAATACACATAGCATACATATGTAAAGTTTATTCATTCTACTATACATACCAAAAGGCCCAACCACAAATTTCGACTCCGTATAACTTCACACACAAACAATAGCTAAGTACTGGTACCTAGTAGTGAAAATGAGGCTCAACCACAACGCCTCCCTCCTCTCAAAAAGAACTTTCTATTTTATTGTAGTATTTGATCTACCTAACCCCATTCATAATTTCGTAGACCGCAAACATGTACTACTGTAGTATTTTCCTTTTCCCTCCCTGGAATATTCCCCCCTTCCCCCACTTGACTCAGAAATCACTGGCATCCCCAGTTTTCCGATCCCTTTACCGCCATGCTATCCATTTAAGCCTCTTCACTTGTTATCAATTTTGTGATTTTACCGATTGCGATTGTTTGTCCCTGCGTTTGCATATTAGTTAACTACTTTCATACGCGGTAGAGGGAATAAAGTGGAAAGACATACCTGATCTCTAAGCGTGAATCGTCCTAATTGAGCATAATCTTCAAACTTCTCTACACAAACAGAGCCCGCACCACCGATAACCTCCATTCGCGCAATGATGCTATCACCTCTCTTTGCGTGTGTTGGTGGTACTTTACTCTTTCTGTTCGTTCCCTTCTGTAGCTTATGGAGCAGCGCAGCAAATGTGACTTCTTCAATAGCAGAGTGCACATGCATGACACAGTTAAAGCCTGCCGACAAAATACTCTTGAGATCGAGGACTCGGATTTGAGCCTCGAAGGCGGTGACACAATGGACGGGACGTTTAGGCGAGCAGAGCACGAAGCCAGGGAGAATATCTTCTTCTTCAATACCGCGTAGACGCAGACGCACTTGATCTCCGCATTGAGCAAGATTAATTTCATCTTCCGTCTCGCCGTAGAGAACCATTACTTCCACTTTTTCTTTGTTGGGCATCATTATTAAGTTCATGTTCTTCTTGACGACACCGGCTTCAACCTTGCCCTCGACCATGGAACCCATATCTCTGTATTTACCGTTGATGGGCATCATGAAAGGTGCGTTGAGTTTACGCTCCAGCTGGGTCATGTTGTCGAGATATTCAAGGAGAGATGGGCCGTTATACCAAGGAGCTATGCCTGCTGGAATACGGTCTTTAATACCCATTGTTACCTGGGCTGCAATTGGCATGAAGAAAACGTCGGTCTTGAGGTTGTACCCAGTTGCCTTCAAGAATTGAGATAGTTTAGTTGTACACTCCTTGTATCGGTCTTCGGACCATTCGACTGTTGGGTCATCCATCTTATTAATAACGACAACAAGTTTGTTGACACCTTGAGTCTTGGCCAACATGGCGTGTTCACGAGTCTGTCCTCCCTTTTCGAACCCAGTTTCGTACTCTCCCTTTCGAGCACTGATAACCAAAATTCCTACATCTGCTTGCGAGGCACCCCCGATCATACTTGGGACATATGTCTTATGGCCGGGTGCATCCAGGATACTGTATCTTCGTTTTTCGGTTTCGAAAAAGGCACGTCCAACTTCTACGGTCTTTCCCTTGGATCGCTCCTCCTTTGTCAAATCGAGTGCCCATGATAAGTACCATGTCTCACGGCCCATTTCTTTCGCCTCTTTCTTGTTCTTTTCCATTGTTCTCTCATCGACCATTCCAGTGGCATACAAAATAGAGCCTCCGAGCGTTGACTTTCCGGCATCGACATGTCCAATGAAAATGATGTTAACGTGTTCTTTGCCGTAGATTTCCTTCAGTGTATCTTCGTCAACATCCGCCGCTTGTTCTTGCTCGACAATATCCGCTGCTCGAGCAGCAGCCTTTTCTTTTGCTGCTCGTGAAGGACTGGAACGACCGGATGATGGAGTAGGAGAAGTCCTTCCGCTAGTAGCAGCTGGGGTTTTCTCGGCTTTCTCGATGGCTTTCGAAGCGGTGACCTTGGCGCCAGCTTCTGGAGTGGCCTCTTTATTCGCCTCTTCTTTCTTTTCTTCTTTTTTCGCGGGCGCAGCTGGAGATCCAATAGAAAGAACCTTCGTCTTTGGCTTCGCTGCATCACCGCCGATGCTCAATACCTTTGGTGCATCTCCCCCAATGCTCAACACCTTTGGAGCTCCATCCTTGACTGTTACAGGCTTCTTCAGGTCTGCGGATGCAGATGTGCCATCTGCTGGTCGTTTTGCGATAACTGGTGTTTGGCGAGGTTGCTGTGATGAGGCACCTGCTGCTTGTGGCTGCTGTGCGTAGCCAGGGTATTGTTGCCCTGCAAGATGAAAGATATGGTCAGCGATTTGGTTTATAATATGGGAAATGCGAAAAGTGTTTTATTATCATGGAATTTTGATTTTCAAGTAAATTTTGGGGGAAATAATATACCGTATCCTGCATTGTAACCGCCCTGCTGATATCCTGCATTGTAGCCTCCTTGCTGATATTGATTGTATCCTTGCTGACCATACTGAGGATAGGCGGCATAACCTGGATTTTGATATTGATTGAAACCTTGTTGACCATATCCTCCTCCATATTGTTGATATTGTTGGCCTGGTTGAAAAGATGCAGCGCCCGGTGTAAATGAGTTTGCGCCTGGTTGAAAGGTTCTTGCTTGAGGATTTTGCTGCTGCTGCTGGTTTAAATTCATTTGCTGAGTTTGTTGAGCAAGATTATTTTCTTCCTGAGCGGCAGGGTCATCTTCCCATGAATTAAGATCCGACATGTTGTAATATGATATGTATGTATGTACGTCTGAATAAAAAAAAAAAAAATGGTAAATTTCCCAAAGTTTCGCAAAATGGAAGAATTATTGAAGAAGTGGTAGTCAAGTGGGGGGTACTTGGGCTAGTATGTGTAGGTAGGTTACCTATGTGTAGGTAGGTAAGGCTTGAAGCGGATCGAGGGGCTGTTTAAATAAAATGGTCACTGACCTAAAATTTGTGGCGGGGGAGATTATAATTTTTATATTGTAGTAGTGACGTTGTGAACTTTTATTACAACTTCTATACCTAGCTACTTACTGTTATCCAAATTTATGACTCAAAAAGTAATCAAAATGTGACTCAAATTTATATCAGCCATTTTATTGACATTTCTCTTAATTTGCTATATAGTTGGGAATTTACCATATCAAAATCTTGTTATCAAAATTTTAATATGCTTACCATACTTACTGTATGTAGTATTTCTTTGATGCCTCATTATTGCGTGTGCACACACCCTTCTCTTTTTTTTTCGAGTGCCGCTGCTAAAACTTGTTCTCCGCTAATGACATATTGACCAATCAAGTCAATTTGTAGATTAATCAACCAACCAACCCATTTTTCGAGTACTGCTTTTTTTCTGTTGTTTGCTATCCTATCCTATCCTATCCTATCCTATCCTATCCATTCCATACTCGTAGAATATCCAACAAACAAAATACTTTTGGCTTCAACTTATTAAATAAAACCCAATAATTATACCCTTATTTCCATCATGCCTATAGTATTCAACACCCATACATGATATATTGCCTAATATCATTTCGACCACAACTCCCTCAAGATGGAAGTCTTTCTCGGGAAGGTAAAGTGCCTTGCTCAATCTCCCAATTAGGATAGGATATCACGTGCTAAGGGATACTTTTTAGGTTACTTCCCATGCCATGAACTATGCTATTAGGTATGTTTTGATATCCAATTTTATAGACTCGGAGTCTTTCTAATGCGCTTCTAGATCTGGCATCGGTATTACTGCTTCTTTTGCGATCAGACAAACATCAAGATTGTTGAAGGTTTGAAATCTCTGGTTATTCCGAAAGAAGAGTTTTGAGTTAACTTGATTGTAGACTGTGGATGATAATGGAGATTACCGAGAGCTTCATGACCTTCAAGAGAGACTTGATAGTAAGATCAAGGCAAGCTCGTTCTGAAGAATAGCGAGAAGACAATATACTAATTTCCCACCCTTATTAGATCATCTCTCCTGCTATTGATATGGTAGAGCTCATGTGAGTCACTACCGACATCTTTTGAATTCCGGTTGCTGATAGTGCCCAGCTCTGCAAGAGGCAATACAACTTTAGAGTCTGCAGTAACTTTGACAAAAGCCCTTCGATGGGATATTCAATCCCTTGGCATGCGTCTCGCAAAGGCTGCAAGTGCTGAAGAGGTTTCTCGTCGAAATAAGAACCGAGCAAAAACACGAGTTGCTCATGAAGCCGAAATACGAGCGATACTGAGAGATATCAAGAAGCTCTTAGCCAGGATTGAGGATGCAGTACCACTCATCAATTTAGCGATCACCACTTCTGGGGCAAGCCTCTCGACAACACTTCCAGCTACAGTATCACCATCAAGATTATTACAAGCAAGCACGTTTCTTACTGCTGGAGACACACAATACTCAATGAACCCGAACGTTCCTGCGCAGATTGGGCCATCGTTCACTCTTTCACTGTACATGTTATTTGCCGGGCATGCTTACAGGGGCCACGAGGAAGATAACGGCATGAGAGAGACAACCTGGAAAGAGGTAATACATAAAGCAAGGGTCAAGCTGCTACGTGTGCCTCTTCGTTCCACATACGGCTCTTCGGAGAACATGTATCATGCCAAGGAAACAAAGGATTATTTTACAGGCAAAGATTCATCCTTGATTGCTGGTGAAGGTAAGATGACAGAATATGCATATCACATTGAGATCATCGAAGACTTTGACGATGATCGAGTTCATTCTTACGAGGATGGGGAACCACAACCCGGGCCTTATGGAGACGTTCAGCTAGCGGGAATCCGTGAAGCATTGCCTATACATCAAATATCAAAGATATTTTATGCGGATACTGGTAAAATACTGAATATCGGCAACTCGGATGAGACAAATAGTCCGGTTTTGTTATTGAAAAGAGATATCAATGCACTTCCACCTAGAAGAATGATGGAAGGGCAGGAAAAGGAAAATGAATGGTATGAGGATGATGAGGACTATCCCTCAGATCACACTCCATCACCACCACCCGAGGAAGAAGAGGGCGAAGAAGAAGATGATGAGAATGATATCGATCAGCAACTCCGACGAGAGAGTATGATGCCATCATCACCGCCAACCCGATCACCTGAGCTGTCAGACGAAAACAACTTAGCATGGCGACTTCCACAGGATTTGGATCCAGAATGGCTTGCTCTAGAAGTTTACACCGAGGCAGAAGATTCGGAGTCAGAGGATGAGCTCGAACCAGAACAGAATGGAGACTCCGCATACATATCTGGACGTCCCAGTTCTTCTGGAGAACAACTATCGGCGAGGGATCTCGCCACTAACCTCTCCAATCTCAAAATTTCCTCATCCACACCAGTCACGCCCTCTTCGCTTACAGCACCAACAGACCTCCAGAGTTCTCCAATCCCCTTTGCATACTCCGCAAAACCCCAAAACACCTCGTTCGGTCCAATCCGCAGTTCTCTATCACTGCTAGAAATGCTGGTCCGCCTAACAGCCCTCCAACAATTCCAACAGGCCTCCCATCTTTCCATTCCAGATGAACTACTCACCTTCTTCCTCGAAGAATCCTCCACCACCGGTGCCGGCGGCGACGCCTCAGAACGTAAACGTACCCGTCTTCAAGCTAGACGCAAGGTCGGTTTCGATCCTTACGATGAAAGCCCAGTAAAGCGTCATGGCGAGGAATACCAGTACGGTGACGGAACAGGCGATGATAGATACTCGCGAGAAGGAACGCCAAATAATGAAATACCGATGAGTCCGAGATGGTCAAGGGAGAGAAGTTTAACGCCTCAAAGAGAATCTATACGCACAAGTAGAGAAGGGCCTCCATCTCCGATATCTCCATATAGACCACAACACAGAGGACAATACAGACAGCAAGGAAGGGGGCCGCTGCATAGAGTGCATACCGAGCGGAGGAGGCAAAATGAAATGAGAGCGAGCCCGTTGGCGAGAGCGATAAGTGAGGATACGGATAGTAGTTTGGGGATGAGTCCGGCAGATGGGAGTCCAACATTGGTGGTAGGTAGAGATGAAAAGAAAATGGGAGGCGAGGAGTAGAAGTCAATTATAGAAGAGCAATTCGTTGCTGTGGAGGATAGATGGGATGGGGAAATTGAGCAGTGAGCAGTGAGCAATGAGCAATGAGAATATGTAGATTGATACCCCCCAATGAAAAATAAAGATTTTGGTCTAAAATGAAATCCCTTGAAACAAATACGCATCACATTCCCTCTGTAGCTCTTTCCTCGATGTCCTTATGAACAATGCTGGTGTAAGTCATACCCATTGTCCATCCACCTATAATTTCCACGACTTATGTAACCGTAAGAATGCAGGTCATGTTTCCTCTCCCAAAGGTAGCACCGACGCGCAAGGGAATGAGCTACAGATAGGTACCAACTGCCTGGGTCACTACATCCGCCTCTCTACGGACCATACACGGAACTCTGCTCTGGACAGCGCTTGCTCCGGAGGTGACTCCCGAGAAGAGCGGCGCTTATATCTATCATATCCTTGGGGGAGATTCGCCAGTCTTCCTGCAAGGCTTGTGGGGACAAGCACTTCCATTAAGTTCGTGGTGTGGTGTGGTAAATGAACGGAGGCTTTTGCTTACATTTGGATTAGATAGAGTGGCTTTCACTGAAGACGTCGAGCTTCTAAAACACTCCCTTTTAACACCCGCACTTGTATTAGGGTGATGGAGACCCAAATACCGATGATCTTTGTTAACTATTCATGTCTTTTCAATGCCAGGGTAGTTCCTTAAGTGGGAGGCGTTGAGTTAATGGATAATTCTTGTTTAATGAATGACTTTCGAAAACCAAGGACTAGTTGATTTATATTATAACCAACACTTTCAGTGTTTGAAAGTCCTGGCGGTGAAAGTATTTTAGTTCATTATCCAATCTCTTCGGGTTGGTATGTTGGATGGTGCTACTATCAAACTTGGGAATCAGACTAATGTTGGCATCATGTAAGAAAGGTATTGTTTTCTGTCAAACTTTGGATATAACGTTTTCTAGAGATCGACTGTTCGATTACATAAAAATCTCAAGGTCTTCACTTGAATGATCACTTCATCCATAATTGATTGTTTCGAAAGTTGGTACGCCACAGTTTCATTTCTAGCATCCTATTACACAACTACCTCCACATTTCTCCAGTATTTCAAAGAGCGCTTGGCTGATAAGCTCCAGAACGCTTGCTCAGAACAATCTTCTGCTCAAAATCCGGGTGTATTTCGGTATCATACTTCATGTTTTGGGGCCGCTCTTTCTGGCCAGGAGGAAACGAAAGGTCATAATCGAGCAGTAATTTCGCCACAATCAGTTTGATCATAGCACCTGCATACCATCTCCCTGGGCAAGTGAACCTACCACTACCCCAAGAGATATTGCCGGGTTCAATACCGGTGTAGTCTTGCTGTGTATTTGTAGAGCTTGTATCGTCCTCGCCTGGGCGAAAGAACCGGAAGCCATCGAATTGCTCGGGATTTTGGTAGAAGGTTGAATCGCGTGACATGGGCCCGCCAGGCATGGCGATTATGGTTCCACGTGCGAGCACGGTCTTCTTGTCGGACAATTCGATGGGAGACATGACCTTTCGGTCGAAACCGACTAATTGGATGATCGGTCAATTTACCAACGCGGAAGTGGAAACAGCAAATCACTTACAAAATGTGGATTGATTCACACGCTGGGATTCCTTTAGGAAACTATCCAGCCGTCGAAGTCTCTTGAGAGTTGAGAATTGCCACTCTCCATTTTCTTGTTCGAGCGCTGTTTGTGTTTCGGATCGTAATGACTCGACGTATTCTGGCTTGGCACAAAGATCAAATATTGCGTGTGTTACTGCCATGGAAGATGTATGAAGCTAGTTTACCACATGTCTTTAGCCGCATGTCTTGATTGACATTACAGATGTAGACTTACCGCAGCCGCTGTCAAAATCAATGTCCTGGTGACTATCCTCTCTGGATCTGTATCCTTCCCACTTTCAACAAGTAGCTTCAACACGCTGGGCTCCTCTCCGACCGCTATGTCTTTTGATGAGGGAAAGAGGAGTTGACGCACCGCAGCGCGCTGCCGGAAAATGCGGTTCCGTTGTGGAATAAGAGGTGCAACAAAGCGTCGAAGAAAAGCTGGAAGTGGCAATAGAATGAACTTCGTGATTTCGATATCAATGGGCAGGGCTGTCACCGCACTCGTCCAGATCGGATTGTAGCAATATGTCTTGCCAACGAAGACTAACGAAGTGATGCGGTGAATAAATGAGAACAAGAGATCGTAGCCAGTGCAGCTTGCTGGATCTTATGTGCGACCCATAGGTAAGTCAAAGAACGTCTTAAAGTCAGGGGTCTGGTATACCATGCAACTCACTTTCAATTGCACTCCAGCCAATCTGTTCTGCCATGACTGCATCCAGCTCTTCAGCCATTAGTGGGACAAATGTCGCTGTCAAATTAGAGCTTTCTCATTGAGGGTTTTTTGTTTAGCAAGGTTACGTACTCAAGTTTCTTGTGAAGGGTCCTCTGCAGATATCAGAGGTCAGATGGTCTTGCAGAAGGAGATCCACGCCGCTGTATTGACCCATCACACTATCCACCAAGGCCTCGGTTGAGTTTAGCTTGGACTCGGGAAGCATGTTAAGCTCCTTAAGAAATTTGGGAGCGAGCACGACCGTATCACCCATCAACGTATGAATGACATAATTTTCGTCTTTGAACTTTATAAACCATGATTAGATGTACGTAGGTCACCTCAGAATTCGTTATAAACACAGAAGTACCTGTTCATAAGTTCGTATTACGTCTTGATGTCCATGTTTATACCATTTCCTTCGAGCCCACCAAGTCTGGAAGAAGAAAATCCCGCTTCCTGGGTTCGTTCCAACCCTTCGCAGCAGACTTCTAGACCGTGTTAACCCGATAATCGTTGTCATTGCCCACGTTGCTCCTACGAAAAGAATAGCCTCAAGAAACATTTTGGGAGTAAATAGAACCTTTGCAGTATAAGCCTCCTTGATAGGTCTTGAATGAAGCGATTGAACAATATGGATTGTTAATTAGTACGAAGGGGCGCTAAACATCTTATCGCTACTAATACTACTTAGCAATTGACTTGTATTCAGTTCTAAAATCACAGCGTGCAAAATGTGTAGCTAATACGCAAACTTTTCATCCTCGTCTCTGCTCAGCATTGCGGCGCGGTATGGCGATACGGCGGTTTTGAGACAGTAACAATGCGATACTGCGGCGTCAAATGCTATAATAAGCAAGTAACAAACCAAGGCTAGGGTCTATCAAGCAAATACGATGATACACCATATTTGGCACCTTTTTAATATCCGAATCGCAGATTCATTTGCACATTTCCTT
Source organism: Lanzia echinophila (assembly GCA_000812885.1). Lineage (NCBI taxonomy): Eukaryota > Fungi > Ascomycota > Leotiomycetes > Helotiales > Rutstroemiaceae > Lanzia > Lanzia echinophila. The sequence continues at coordinate 9,904 of JWJA01004553.1, forward strand.
CTCCAGCTGGCCTAAACGCGAACGGGTTACATGATGGAACCCCGCAACCGAATACACCTCTGGTAAACAAGACGCTAGCTCAATGTAGTGATCATTGGCTAAATTGCTTTTAGCCTTTCAATTTCCATAAACAGTTGGTATTTTGCCAATCTAAATATTCTCGCTCCTTTTCGTTCCTTACAGAACATGTTGAGATTGGTATTTGGTCTACTTAAACTTGGCCAGTGTGTTCGTTTGATGGGCCGGCGGGCCTTTTTAATCAGGGGTACAAACACACTACCCAAAACACATAATATGTAAATGCAACATTCCTATCAAGAACCCAGTGTTCACTTCGCTCCGGAATATCTCCAAGAGAGGTCAGATTGGGCGTGGATTAAATCCGTGTGGGGTGTCAATTGCGACATTGGGCAGCCTTCAGATCATGTGTTGCACTACTATCAAGAACGCTACACCCTAGAGCTCCATGCCTTGTGGTTCACTATTTACTACATATTTTACGGACTTTACAACATATCTACTCTCTGCATAATTGCATTGTATTTTAGGGGCAGGCTTTAATGCTTCCAGCTCTTGTATTAATTAATCGGTACGAGAGTACTTGTCACGAATTCAGTGAATATGATTGTAGACATTTCTCAAAACGAAGGACTTGAGGGATGCAAAAAGTTGAGGAGATCAAACAAAAATTGATTTCTGATAGCAATCTATCTATTCCAAGTCTTCATCACACTCCTCTGATGCCTATTCAATCACCAAGGAATAACCTCCTTTGTGCCCGCCTCCAAGAATGTCCCACTGGTCTCCCTATTCGCCGCATCAAACAACTCCAACAAAGCCTTAATCGAATCATCAAACTTCATAGGTGCACTATCCATGCCCACACTGTTCGCAGCCTGATTCCCCATATCCGTCTGCACCCACCCAGGATTAAAAGCCATGCTCACCAACCAATCGTTCTCAAAATGCACTTTTCTAACCAGGTAATTTGCCGCGGCCTTGCTGATTCCGTACGTGAAAAACGGGACTTTCATAGTCTCAAGTCGGTTGATGGAGCCAATCGAGGAAGTCAACGTGAAGAATTTAGGAGCGGCCGAGTTTTGAAGATAGGGGGCGAAGGCTTTGATTAAGAGGAGTGGCGCAATGGTATTGACTTCGAAATGCTTACGGATAGCGGCGGGGTCGGATTCGAGAGCCGGTTTGACTTCGGCGACATCCAGAATCCCGGCGTTGGAAATGAGAACGTCGATTTTGAAGATGGAGTACTTGGAGGAGAGGGTTTGTACGGCGGTGAAGGGATCGCTGGCTGAGGTGGAATCAATTTTTACGGTTATGATCCGGCTGCCTGTGGCGACGGGGACGGTAGAGAAGATTTTCTCGGCAGAGGAAACATCGCGGACTGCGGCGATGACGGTTGTGTTGGGGCGGAGGACCAGGGCATCGAGGAGGCCTTTGCCGATTCCTCGATTAGCACCGGTGATGAGGTAATTGAGTTTGGATGGCATGATGTTTTTTAAAAAAGGGATGTAAGAATTGAGTGATTTGGTCAAGCCTTGGTCTTGGGCTTCTTGGGTATCGGAGCAAGAAATGGTTTTCAATAGGATCGTAAATTAGGGATTTGCAGTTGGGTTTTTTGGGGTAGAAGAAATAGATATAGCTTTTGTCTTCTTATGTGAGATTTAGAATCGAGCGAATTAACTTAGTTGCTTGCTTGTTTGGGTAGATATGATCTGAGGGATAATGAACGAGAACTACAAGCCCATCACCCCTTTATATACCCACGACAACAAGCATAAAGAACCTTCACCAACCTTCCAAAAACATCATATTCATGCATAGTGCGCTCAGTATAGCAATGTGATTCCAAATCCCGATGAATAATGCAGAATGTAAAATGCATCATGACTGAGAAAATATCATCACTGACGCTCCTTTTGACGTTATTAGAAGATCGGATGTCCGGTGAGAACTGGCTCAGGGTTTATGAAACTTGGCTGTTATCCAATCAGAGTCATCATATTTGGCCATTTTCTAATCCAGGTAATAAATCAATACCCGTTGTAACACCTTGATTCAGGCTGATAATTAATCATTCCAATATGGCGGCTTTGTTTGTCGTCTTTTCCGAAATTAGAAGCAGAGTTGTAGTGTTGATGTGCACCAGGTGCAGTGACATGCTTATAAATGATAAAGGGCGCGTTGATTATATAAGATCTGGGATTTTTACCGCATTAGGAAATTGCAGGAATATTGTGAGCCCTGATATCAAAGTAAAAGGTCAGCCATAGTCTGTGGCTCGTGCATGCACTCGAGGCTTTCTTTCGAGGCCGCTATTTACTTATTACTCGGTTTACGACAATGCTTTTGACATATCTCGTCCTTTGAGAGTTAAGCTGAAGCTGCAACTACATTCACATGGCTGGCTCACTTACCACACATTGATTTGCGCGACCCTTTTTGATTATTTTCCCTTTGACGAATATTGAAGACGATACCAGAGATGATATTCCACGGAACAGCCCATTGTCGTCTTTACTCGTCGATGGAGGTGTTATCTCATACTGAGTGCGAACAGACGACAATAGAGGATCTGAGTAGGAATGGCCTACTTAGATAATAAAGCTACTTAAAGTTACTGAGAATAATAATCATCGACTATTCCAGAATCAACGCATGAGATGTTGGTGTAGATCATTCCTTGTTGGAATAACTTAGGGATCCCAAAAATGGTAGCAAATAATGTATTGTATTATGTCTAATCTAAAGCTATAGAAGTGGTTCAGATGGAGGTATAAATACCCCCCCTGATAAGGTTTACCCCTCAGTAAGGTTCATGCTAAGTGAATAGTCATTGTTTACACATTCCTGATACTTGTGCCGGTTTGAATTCTCATTGTCGATTGATATTCTCGCCAGCCTTGATAAAACGAATATAAACCTAGCTATTTCAACAGCCGTTTTTTCATTATTACTTAATTCGGACTTTCTATCAACAAACATAAGCCTCGATCCAAGACGCTAATAACAATGACCTCGCTACCAGCTCCCACCAATGTCACTACTACGCTACACTTACACAGCACCATCGCACTCGACCTCCACCTTCTCTCCATCCCATCCCCATATAGCCCTTAACCCCGTAGTTAACAAAGGGTGGTGCCGATAAGGTGGCTTTTCCGGTGTTCGTCAAGCTGCTTTTTCTTTAGCTCCTACTCCAATACAATTCCCCATTAAACTCCTCATCTGACTCCCCATCTGACTCCCTTAGCGATTGTGGTGGTGACACGATTAGTGAGGATGACAGCGATGGCGATCGTGGTGGTGTTCCTTCAATATTCTCTGCGTGGTTGATAAAATCTGGCGTCTCGTCTGACTCCACATAGGGGGAAAATCTGGCATTTTTCCTCAGCCAAAGCTGAGGAGGCTTGAACGCAACTCGGTATTCAGAAGGACCACCAGAAGCATCATGCACGATCTTCTCAGCCGACACCTTGATATTGATAGGGCATAACGAACTCCCGTATCGCAACCTTTGTAACTTTTTCACAGATTCTGGTTTGATAAATTTGTACGGCCCCAAATCATCGATGTTGTATAATATGGTATCAATGAATTCCTCCGCGCTAGAAGGATTTTGGTCTTCTTTACTATGAGATTCCAAAGCGTATGAACACCATGTTTGGAGTGCCAAACTTCCCCGACGTGAAAAAATTGTCGGGTCTGGTAATTGGATGTCGGTCCTAGATTGAACCAACGAGGTTGTAGAGCCAAAAGCTGTATGAAAATGTTGTGATAGGGTCCTCGCCTTCAAATTGCCGACTTTCAGAGCTCCGCGTTCTCGTAAAAGGGAAATCATTTCTGCTGCATGCATATCTTCTGCCAATTGCAATGGCGTTCCTCTGACTCGATCGCTAAGATTAATATTTGCACCGAGGTCTATGAGAAGCCTAACCACATGTAATCGCTTGTGTAAAACTGCGGTGTGCAGCGCAGGGAGAAAGTTTCTTGTTACATCGATATCTGCACCGTACGTTACAAGAAGTTCAATCATTCGGACTTGCCCCCGGGCAGTCGCTTCTATGAGAAGGAGGCCATAGTTTTCGCTATTGAGGTTTACGTCTGCCCCATGTTGAAGTAATACGTGTAGACAATCTGCGTCACCCTTAATAATGGCCAGGTGCAGAGAATATATAACTCTCGGTCCATCAAGCAGTTCGTAGCCGCAGGGTCCATTAACATTGGCTCCATGGGTTAGAAGAATCTCTACGATAGCTGACGGGGTATCACAAGCCCATATAGCCTCAATCAGTGGCGAATAAGGTATTGCTTGTAGCTCATCGAGATTTCCATTGACGTCTGCGCCATTATCAAGCAGCCATCTGACATGGTCGACCCTACCCAAAGTTGCTGCAGCAAGTAAGAGGCTTCTACGTGTGCCCCCGACTTCACTATTGATATTTAAACCGTGATCGACCAAAGACTGAAGTTGTTTGATTGGCAAGGCAGTGAGAAAGTCGTCTGCGGATGGAAGATGTTTTGTCTGCAAGTTATCTGGCACCGCTCCGTGTTCAAGCAGCAGTTCCAAGCGGCCATCTTTAGCATAAGGTAAAGCGACCCAAAGCGGATTGGGACCTCCATATACAGAGTTCGCATTAGCTCCTGGCTGTTCGAGGAGTTTCCGCAGTATTTTGCCATCCTCTATTCTCGCAGCACCTGCAATAATAGAGAGAACAGTCTCCCCAATCTGTCCGGCTGACCCCGACGAACGAAGATGGTTGTGCAAGAAATGGTCCGAAGGAAAGTCATGCACCGTGCCGCAGTTGACATCTGCACCATGATCTAACAGCCATGTAACCATATTGTAGTCGTTATGTGTAACCGCTATTCCCAAGGGTGAATAGTATTCATCACCATTGCCATTAACGTATTGCTGTGTCAACCATGGATCGTCATGAATGAAGAATTCGACACATTCAATATTACCACTAAACACTGCGTAATAAAAAGGAGAACCATAGGGCGACTGTACATCAAGCATTGCACCACGAACCTTCAAGAGCTTCAATATAATTATATAGCCGAAACTGGCAGCGTAGTGAACGGCGGATGGACTGCAGTCCTTGAAGTTCTGTGGCCAACAATTGTTGATATTGTGTATCGCCAAGTCCTCGATTATGCTGGCGCATACGTGAAAATTGGTGCAGTGCTTAGACAACGCTAGGTACAATGATGCCTGCACTGTCTCTTCTGTGCTTGGCTGATATGGGAGACGTAAGACGAATTCAACGGTTCTTCTTGTTTCCTTCTTGCACTTTAGAGTTGATGAAAATTTATGTTCGGGCAAAGACATTGCAAGTCGCAAAAGGCGAGACCTCACTTCGGGTTCAATCGGCCCTTTTCGTGCCAGAATAAAAGAAAGCTCTGGAGAGTATCTCGGCACTCCCTGAGTAAAGTAATTTAAGTTGTCTTCCACTTCAGCCAATATAGCCATGCTAGCTTCAGCGGTGTGATCAAGGAGTAGTCCCACTAGGTCTTTTCTATAATGGACCAATGCAATGCTTAGAGGATCTTGAGCCTTACTAGTTGATTCATAATCCAGTTTAGCACCTGCAACAATCAGAAGCTCCGTCTAACAGAAAGTCGCGGTTAGCACCGTTCTTTTACAAACTATGGTAGCAGCGACAAATTTAAAGTGGGGTGTATGGAAGGGAACAAATGAGATATTACCATATTATAGTTTCCAGCACGTATCGCCAAAGTCAGTGCGGTTTCGCGACCCCAGTCTTTACCAGTACGTAATTCTTCTTGGGAATCAGAGGTGGCTGATAAAGCCTCAACGAGCCCAATAAGCCCGAAACACGCGGCTACCATAAGTACTGTGATGCTTTCGATGTTGTTGGGTTCATGGCGCAGTATACCGCCTACGGTCTCTGCGACATCCCATAGATGTTTAGGCAGATCATAATTGGGTCTTAGGCATCTTCGAAACCATATTGAACGGCGTGTGCTTGGGGCACAGAGACGAATGATATTGTACATGTCAAAGCGATCCGAGCTATGTATGTAATGTTTTGTCCAGTAGCAAGATGAATATTCCAGGAAACTAAACTTCAATTCCTTTTCAATGGTGAGTCGGGAAGAGGGCTCCCCACATTCAACATGTCTTTGAATGGCAAGATCTGAGAACATATCTAAGTAAAGATACGAGATACACGCCTTGGCTAAGATAGAATGTGAGATGCTAAAATTCAGGCAGTGCTTCCACCCGTTAGGCCGTAGGCTTGGATCTTGAGCCTGGAGAAATTCTTTTGCCGTTTGATGGATCAGATAGACCCGCGAATCCGAGATGTATATAAAAAGACCACAAAGATTTCGAATTGTTTTATCGAATACATCGGAATCCTCAAGTTCGACATCCTCCCAAGACTGGCTTCCATCGTAGCATCCATTTATATGGAATGCAATGTTGAGCTCGTGCAAGTGCAAAGGTCGCTGCGCCGCAACAACAATATGCAGTAATTTTCGAGCATCTTCAGGGTCAGCGGCCTTGTTTAGGATTGCTTCATATCTATTCGCATTGTTATTAAGCCACTGGTAAACAATTGTCTAGATATAACACATAGTTAAGATTGCGAACCCCATCATCTATCTGAGGTTGTAAAGTCCGGATAAGGAATACGGGGTGTGATAGTATAGAGTCAACTTACGCCTGATCAATATTTTTAGGAAGAGGAGAGTCTAAAACCTTGTCAAATGTCCTAGACATCTTGCTAGCCTTGGTACGATCTCGTATTTCTTTCATGATAAGATGCAGCCAAAGATAAGTCCTGTGCTCAGTGGCTTGTAAACGGTGGCGGAGGCTACACGCTGTTGTGTAGGGGAGCTCAAGTTTCTGTACTTCAGCATCAATGACAAGATTGATTTCTTCCGTAATAACGTGAGATTCTTTCTCACCAGCTAAGTGGACGCTAGGAAAGTTGGCTGTGAGAGGTTTGAAGTCCTCTTCGATATCAAAGTAAGGTCGGCTTGTGATGAGAAATTTAACCTTCGTTCTTTTGGAGAAAAGCAAACGTTGCAGTCGATTTATAAGATAAGTTCTTCCTGATGCTTCGCATTCATCTAAAGCATCAAGAACACACACAATGTTCCTCGTTACTTTGTCAAAAGCTATCTCTTCCAGAATTTGCCACATTTGGTCAATTAAGTTGGGAAGTTCGAATCCGTCCTTTTCCCAACTTGGCTTTGCATGGATCAGAAGTTGTTGCTGAGACGAGAATATTTGATGTAATAACGCTGCAATGGCTTTCGTAAGACTACGCCGCTCGGGAGAAACATCTTTGAAGAAAAAGTAGCAGATATCTTCATCCTGATTGGTAGCAACCAGTCGTTCATCAACAAGAGCTTTTGACAAGACAGATTTACCGCAACCTGGATCTGCCGACACCCAAAGTATACTAGCTCCATTTCCTTGCTTCCAGTCGATGAAAACCTGGTTGTCGAGAACCCACTTGCAGGTTCCTCCGATGCGGCTGGGGTTTCGATCTTTTTGGGACTCGTACAAGTTTCCATCCCTAAAGGACTGCAGGCATTCCTGGCTATCCTTGTCTTTCTGCCAGGCAGCATGTTCCTCTAACACTTTCATGATAGAATCGACGGCTGCCTTATGCTCCTCATTGTAGGCATTCGGCTTCTCGGTAACCTTGTGGTTCAAATTGGCATCAACGGCGTTAATGCAGACTTGACACTCCTGATCCAAGGCATTCATATTTTTAGCTAGTGTCTCCCAGTCGTTCAACTTCAGAGCGTCTCTGACGCATCTGATAAAAGTATTCCCACAGAAGTGAACAATTGCCTTAGCTTGGTACAGTAATATTGCTGTGTATAAACACAGCATCATTCGCTGCACGTCGAGCCTCAAAATAGCACTTTCGTCGACGATGGCCGTCGGATCCCAGATATGGCTTTGTAAAAGAGCATATCAGACATAGATACATCATACTGTACATTCCACCGAAGCATCACTGGGCGTACGATGGAATGTAAGTGGCAGCAAGGTTCGAAAGATGGTAATAAATTGTTGATGCAAATCCAACGACACTGACGTTCGTGTAACTCCTGTATGCATACAAAACAGAAATGCAAACTCACTGGGAGAAACATTGAAACACCAGCCCATGCAATTGCAGCATGCGGTTCGGATGAGAGAGCTGTCTCGACGACAGATTTCGCGGCAATAACAACTTTGAGCGCCTTCTCGGCCTTGCAACCGAATGTACTTGGAGGGATTGTGAATGTGTCCAGTTTCTTCCTCGCCAAATCCAAAAGAACTTCATTCGAAATTGTCCTGTCGCCAGTACTCGAAATTGCAGGATCGGTGAACCCTTCGCTGCCATTTGGCGTCAAGTTTATTTCATGCTGTAGGATTCGGGAGTAATCTTCGACCTGGACACACTGCAATCAACGCATGCACTTTTTATCCTATGCAACAAAATAGATGTTTTATCTCGCATGCTGTAGTGTCCTTAATTGAACTTTAGGCAACTCACTAGATCAGGCTCATTCTGCTTTAAATTCTCAAAAGCTTGCAACCAAAGATCATTTGCATCGATTTCTGTGAATTGCGTCACTGTTATGTTACTGGAATTCCCCGCCGGTTCCGAAACTTGAAGTATCGCGCTATTGGCGACTGCAGAAATAGCATTCTCATTAGACTCTTCAGTAGCAAGTGAGACCACTGGCTCAGAAGTGGATGCGGAGCCTTGCGGTCGATCTTCGATGCCAGATCCCAGATTCCCGCCAGCTTTCTTCCCTACACGGCTTTTGAGCCCTCGCTTGAGTCTTTCGATTTTGCTCGTAAACCCCATGGTTTTCCTGATGATTTGGAGATCCGTGGACAGCTTTCGCCGGGTATGAGATGAAAAGACAACATACATTCAACATCTTGAGGGAGCCTTGCAACTTGTGTTACTGTGTCACTTGACCCCAAATCTAGCGAGGTTACACCTTACCTGGCATACATGCAGACGGTGCATACTGAAAGAACAAGACCCTCTCGTTACCCAGGTCAATGCACGTATTATCGTTATGCATGAATTACCGTTATGAGACCAGATGTGCCAATCACTTGAGTAGAATATTTTCGGTCTATTTTGGAATTGAGTGCTTTCCAAAACATCCATTCAACTGACACACACGCCAACAGTTAAACAATAGCACCAATAATCTTCGCAAATAATTGCGTGCAAAGAAAAGTAGGTAAAAGACAATGGTCAACAGGGAGAAGAGTCCAAGTTGAGAAAGCAAAGAGGTAGCAGATGAATAAACAAAGCCGTATAAGGAGACTGAAGAGGTGGGTGGTGTGGTATGGTTAAATTTGTAATAGATAATATAGGTTCGTGTAAAAACAACATGGAAGCGTGCTGGTGAGCGGAAACCAATTGCCTCAGCAAGAGATGAGGATGAGAAATGTTGTGCAAAACATAATACGACTGAAGGTATCGTAATCATCGGCTTCCCACATAGCGAGTTTGATTCTGTGTAACCTAGGCGACAAGTCATCGTGTTACCACCACGATCATGTAGTTGCGCGTGGTAAAAGTGCTGTATACCTTGTTGATATTGTTGAGGCAGAGACTCATGCCGGAGAAGCCGTTAGCAAAGGATATGCCGAATTGGCTGGGATGAGTCTGGGAAACCCTGATGCAAGCGTGTCGCCCAATCTCTCTCACTAGACTCTTCTGCAACTTTCACCGCGACGAGATCACCAAAGGCATGCTTTGGTGTAAGTCTTGGAACTTTTGGATAATGCTATTTTAACGTACAGATTGCTGCGGCAGAATGCAGTAGAGAACTATCTATGATACATACATGCAACTACCATGCTGCGAGATGTTCAAGTTGGTATGTTATCTTATGAACTGCTCAGAGATTCAGAGATGCGTCGAGTGCTTCTTTGGCAGGGACAGATGTGTCCAGCGACTTGGGCGCCCAGGACAAGCTGGGCTATCATCGGTCACTTGGCCAATCTCAAAATAAGAGGGTGTTCACAGGCAACAAAGCAAACCTCTAATATTTATATTCGTCACTGAGCGTAAATACACCACCTATGGGACAGGAGGAGGAATGAGATTTCTAACCCATATTATAATTCAAATGAAGAATAGCAATATGAGAGGAAATAATGAATGGGTTTACTTTTGATGGAAGAATGAAAAGAAAGATTGTGCTGAACGGTGGGCCGTTTAAGCCAGGAGCGCAATAGTTGTTACCCCTCATCAACTTCGCATCCGTGCTTCCTTCGTGCTCATCCCAAAGATTCAAGCACCGAAGAGAAACCACAAAACTACCCCTCCAATAAGTACATATAATAACAAAACATGGAAAACAACGAGCAAACCCCTTTAATAGCAACTATCACAGTTGCTCCGCCTCGCCAAAGATATGAACATAATATCATTCGGACAATCTGTACATGTGCAAGTCTTTGTTTTTTGATAGGCGCTGTGGTCCTCTTCTTCATACCAGCCATACCAAAATCAGTCTATCATCGTCTTGATTGATCGCAAGCATGATCCCAACCGTGTTATTATGTATGCGATTTGATTATCATTTATATTACTTCATAGTCGCATGGAATGCCCACTTTTGGGCGATAAGCTTTACCCCTCCATCGGTTCTCCGAAGAGCTTGTCTTCTTGATTGAGCATCGAGCTCAACTGTTCGTAGGCAGCTCCGATTAATGGGATGGGGCAATCAGATATATCTCAAAGCAGTAACATGTTTTCCCTATATATTAGTATACAAACCGTAATATCCCACTCCGAAAGACATTTTGACCTGTTTTAAATCGAAACAAGATGTCCGTCGAACCTGAATATGATCTGCCCCGAGACCTCGAAGGTAAGCCCATCTGCAGCTCAAAATCTGGTTAGGTATTTAAACCCCTCAGGTTATGGCGAAGATAGCATAAACCCCGAGTGGCCCAACGACGCGCCCCTGGCTATATCCTTCATCCTCAACTACGAAGAAGGCGCCGAGCGCACCCTCGTAAACGGGGATGCGCAATCAGAGCCTTATCTATGGGAGAAAGGAGCATCAGGAACTTTCCTCCATGGCGCACGCCAACTTTCCGCTGAATCTGAATTCGGTATTTCCCCCTTACCTAGGTATATGCTACCGCATGCTTGCTCATTGAAACTCACACTCTATAGAATACGGATCCCGTTCAGGATGCTGGCGTCTCCTTCGTCTTTTCCGAGAATTTTCCTTCCCATTCACGCTGTGGGCATGCGGACAAGCATTCGAAAAGAATCCTACATTCGCAAAAGCATGTGTACGTGATGGACATGAGATCGCGGCACATGGACAGCGGTGGCTGGATATTTCGCATATGAATATTGAGGAAGAGAAAGAGTATATGCGGGCGAATATCAGGAGCTTGAAAGCTACGACTGGGCAGTTGGTTAGAGGATTCTTTTACGGACGGGGCACAGAAAGGACAAGATCTTTGTTTGGGGAGGTGTTAAAGGAGGAGGGCGGTGATGGGGAAAGCTATTGTAGTGAGGCATTTAATGATGATGTGCCTTATGTGAGTTTGACAAACTCGACTAGCAAGAGTACGAAGCTGACCAACCAAATCAGTGGATTGACGCACCCACAGTCCCCGAAGGAATTCTAATCGTGCCTTACAATTACGATCTCAACGACGGCAAATTCTACATGTCACCAGGTTTCACCGGGACATCTTATCTCTCATATCTCAAAGGCACCTTTGACATGTTATATCGCGAAGGATTAGCAGGCTCGCCGAAACTCATGAATATTCCGATGCATTCCCGAATTTCCGGGAAGCCTGGTCGTTCGGAGGATCTTAGGAAGTTCATGTTGTATGTGAAAGAGAGGGAGAAGGAGGGAATAGCGATGGGAAAGGGGGGAGTGTGGGTTGCGAGACGCGAGGAAATTGCGAAGCATTGGAGGAACAAGTTTCCGTACGTGAAGGGGTGTTTAGCGCCGGGAAGAAGAATCGGATTGGGCAAGGAGTGATGAACATCATTTTCGCCGAGTGAACATTATCACACTAGCATTAGAAAAACAAATTTGATTGTGAAACGATATTAACATTTTAATAAAGAAGGTTCTTACATCTGCATCATAAACTAATAAAAAAGATCAAGCCTACTGAGTAGTGTCCGCATAAGATAAATTATATAGATCCAAGCCCCAACACCGTACCTCGCATCCCATAGAATTTGCCCGTCCGCTTTGTTAGTGATATTTAATGTACCAAATCATGACCTGTTCCGCCAACCAGAATTCATGAAGCTGCTGTCGAGCACTAATATTTCCAAAATCATATGGATAACGCCTGTTCTCGATGCCCCTAAACCCTTATAAACACGATCATGGTGATCCTTATCCCAATAACGTCGAATATTAGGGATGATATGTTATCATTAACAGGAGGCGGCGCCTCATTTGGCCTTGACATATATGTATGTGCCGGTTTCTCACACTTAGTTCTTACTGACGTCTTTGGTAGAATAGTGCAGTAGCCCCCCTACCTTGTGTATCGGCAAAAACCTTTCCAGCTCTAACGACGCTATCATTAAATTCATGCCAATCATCCGTGAACGCACGAGTGTTTGGATCAAGTCTCCGAGCCATTGTCCAGTAGTGACCGGCTTCATTTGTTCCGCGGTGGAAGATGACTGCATAGCAATCGTAAATGAAAGGCGGTCTTTGTTCCCGGAGAACGTGATTTGCAAAGTTGTCGCCCTCGACTTCGCTCAGCCAGGTGTAAGGCGCCATATCTAGCTCCTCCGGGAATGCAAGTGGGGTGTTATCCCTGTGCGCACCGTTCCCTCTAGTGAATTGAGCACGTTTGATACCAATCATGAGATACTGAGGCAAATAAGAGAACCTGGGAGTAACTGTCTTTTCAACTCTCTGGTTATCAGCACTACGGCGCCCGCATGCATCGCAATCGACTTGCTGGTTCGTTGGTTGAGTGAGATGCGCCAAGAGATCGTGTAGATTAGCAACCTCTCCAGCAGGAGTTTGTGGAATACCGAGTTGAATTGTATTTTCAATACTATCAGTTCTTCGCGTAACGGCTTGGCAATAAGCACATTGAGCCTCGGTAAGGGTCTGGACGGCTACAAGTTTTAGCAGTGTGGACTTTTGAAATGCCTGGGACTGCTCGAAAGCTCTGCGACAGAGCCGGAGTCGAGACATTTGATTTTCTTCGTTGGTTCTGTTCGTGATTTCGACGCCGGTTTTGTTACGATGAATGTTGTGTTCGTCTAGCAAAACATTCAAGAGCCACCCCATAAACTCCACAGCATCGTGCTGTCTCTGAGAGCCGAAGCATAAGTCAGGGGCTTGTGATGCATCTCCATGGCAAGCTCTGGCATGTGTTGCGTGAACGTAACGCTTCGCTATGTTAGTATCTAAAAATCTAGTTTCTATTTAGGAGTCATACCAGGAACATTCTTGGAACAATCTCATTATATCTACCACACCATAGGTGCCTTAACAGACTAGCCAAATTTCGGGTCATCAATTGTTTTGGAGGGCCCGATTCGTCTTTTTGTGCGGGGGGGCAATTATCGGCATTAAAAGCGTAATCGATGAAGAAATTCCTGATGCCAGGGGAGGCGCTCAGCGCCTGAAGGACGGAGTTCATGTAACAAACTGAACCATTGAGATTTCGAAGGCCACAAATACCTGGTTCGGCTCCGCCAGCAGGTGCTCCTGTCATAGCGTAGCTAGTTAACTCGGATTTTTCAGAAATTCCATTAGACCTCTGTCTTGGCAATGCGGGTGGTGGCCGTGTTGGAGGGGCAGGAATGATCGAGTCTCGGGGGACCATGGATCTTGGTATTGACGGAATAGCCATCGACTGTTTATCTGATGGGACTTCTGGGTATCTCCTCAGAAAATCCTCGGTAGTCTTCACATAGAACGCCTCGTCGAGGACTGTGCCATCATTAGAAACGATGTTCTCTTCGTCAACGCGATTGCTCAATGCCTCATCCCATTGAGCCTCCTCGAATGCCGAAAGAGTTCTTGATCTAGTGTTTCTTCGTTTCACTTGTCCGTCACGAACTACTGGCATTCTACCTAGAGGCCTGGCATGTTTAGAACTTCTTTCAAGGGATTGAACATTGGGCCTAGAGCTTTGTAATGCACCTGACCCAAAGAGATCAATCCAAGAATCAAGCCCTCCAACGAGTAACATGGGCTTTCTCTTTAGTCGATGGTCATAAGCGTGGTCATATATGATTTTGGAGAAATTTTTTAGGTAATTGGAACCAGATGGAGAAGCCGAGGACATTTCTGTAGACGTGGATGACTGGTCATAGTATACTACCAAGTCAAAATCATGCTTTTGGTCATACAACCTCTGCTCAGACTCCGGAGACAAAACCATTCTTTCGCCCAGCTCTTCTGCCGACATATCGTCTCGTAATGATATAGGTTCCAGGCATATTATGGATCGTGCCATGATGTGTCCATCATCGAATTGATCCCTACTTCGAACATCAACGAGTAATACGCTCAAGGTCTGAGACCCCTTTTTGAGATACTCATAAAGTTGCTCGGCACTAACCGTCGTAGAATTTGGTATAGACAGCTCATTGCCCGTCCTGCCGCTCAGTATGTCGAACTCGGAATGAGCGTGATGGTTCAAGGTGTAATTGTCGTCAACAAAAGGAGGAGAGAAATAATTTGCCCCGTCATCAGCCGTCACAAAGGCTTGACTAGATTTGGGCGTTGATATTGCGGAGTCTCTTCTTCCAGCGAAGTATGAAGAGCCACGCGATGCAAGCAATGGTAAATTGTTGGTCGAAATGTGATCTGTACTCCGTGCTGGGCTGTATATTGCATCGGGAGGTCTTGGCATTGAGGGAATACCAGTGTCCATCTCAAGGATAGGTCTTTCTGTCTTGCCCGGGATTGTAGGCATCTCCCTTGGCCCAAGCGGTCGTACAATACTAACACCTTGCTTGGGCGATGCTGAGATGAATTGGTCTGAGCTCGCAATTTGCTGAGTACGGATTCTGGGATCTTGAGCTGCAACTGGACTTTGTACACTCCTTAAACGGGAAAAACGTGTGGCCAAGTCGTTCTCCGATGGCATAGCCGAAGTCTCACTGGTTATCTGTAATGCTTTCCCATGCAATCCTTGTGGTTTTGGTTGAACAGGTGGTTTGACTCGACTTTCTACAACTTCTGAATTCGGCGTAGGATCGCTTTTTTTATAGTCTCCATTGTAAGATCCATTCACATACCCATTTGCACTATTGTTGGTGATAGGAGACCGGCCATTATGAACTCCATTCGAGTGTAACGGCATTGAGACAGGCTTTACACCGCTCTTCATATTGCTTTCTTTAACCATCTCCTTTACACCCTCGAATTTTTTGTGTTGTGTATTGATCCTCTTATTTAGTCCAGTGTACATTCGATGCAAGTCCCCGCGATCCGTTTGTAACGTTGGGTAATCTGCATTTTGGGGTATATAGTTGACAGCAATGGTGAAAGCCATTATATATTCTTGGAGAGCTAAATCTGGACGTTTGAAATCGAGGTATGTCTCTGCTTGCTTCGCAGCTAACTCCCCAGCTTCAAGTAGTTTCCGTATAGATGCATTTGGGCCAACCTTGGGGGTGACGCCAACCAGATCGTCCAGATGTGGTAGTACTTTTCCACCGTTCATTCCGCCTGTGCCCTTTATCCCATCACCATTTGTAGTACTAACTGGCCCAAAACCATTGATCGAAGTGGCTCGCAAGTGCGGCCCGATGGCCGCAGGACTCATTTCTACAGGTGTCCGAGACTTCGCTGGAGCATCCCGCGATGGTACTTTGTGAGTGGATGTCGTCTCTTGCAGTTGAAATGGTTGGGGAGGAAAATTAGGATACGTAGGGTAATGTAACGGTCAATGTTTGATAGTAATGTTTTCGGTGGATGTTCGAGGGATCGAATAGTCGACTGGATGAAAGAGTTTACTACTTAGAAAGAGGTCAAAGAAATGAAGGAAGTTCGAACAAAAGGCGCGTTGTAGGGCTTGCGGAAAGCAGATTGTTGTTGTTGTTCGTCTTTATTGTCCGATTTACGCCACATACATTCTTCGTACAGTTGAATTCATTCCGGATTTTGATACCGGTAACGGGAGAATAGGATGGGGATAGGATAGGGTAGAGTAGAAGCATGGGAACCTTGAAAGTATTTAGTGGGTCTGGAGGTTGGTCCTAGTACTTTTTGTAACTTTGTGGCACTAAATATTAGTATCGTCATCAGGCAAGGTTAATAATAAAATAAAGTATCTATGGGCGGAGTAAAAAAAGAAGAAGAACTCATAATAGAATAAACTTTAGTAATTTAATAGGTGTGTAACTACTAGGTAAGTATCACTAAGTAATATTTAATATCTCCTATGTTTGAATAATTAATTTATAAGAAAATATATCATAAATCGTATAATTATTATAGAATTTATAACCGTTACTAATAAGTACTAGTAAGTAATCACTTGAATCATTCTTCTTTCTGCCTTCTAAAGTTTTGAATGTTTGAATGTATTTCTTTTCAATTTTAAAATAGTGATTTTTTAAAAGGTTTAATTAAATAAATTCACACTTAGGTGTATCTGCATCAACTGACGCAAGGCAACATATCTACACGTGATAGAATATTACTAATCAGTACGGAAACTAAGTACTGTACACTGCCACTAGTGTACCATGAGAAGCTTCCCACTTGTGAGAGCACCACTCACTAATCCCATTTATCCATCTACCTACCGTATCTAAGTCCATATCTATCTATCTTCTTCAACTTCAAATCCCACAAAGTTACTACAACATTTCAAATTCAGACAGATAAAATACCAAACCAAATTCCATCCATCAGATTTTAAGTGATAGATTTACAAGCATTTCTTATTTATCATCGAACAACAGTCATTATTTAGAGCTGCCAACATGATGGCAGGATGGTTTGCCTCCAACACTGCTCTGGATGAGCAAATTGAAAAGGCAACAAGTTCTTCCTTGTTAGTTATACAACTTACCGGACTATTTTTGATTTCCCTCACTAATTTCAAATAGAGAAGATATTGCGCTCAACCTTGAGATATCCGATATAATACGATCGAAAACAGTACGCGCAAATGAGGCTATGCGATCTCTTAAACGGCGCATAGGCAACAAGAATCCGAACTTTCAACTCAGTGCTTTGAATGTAAGACATTGCACAATACACCACGAGGAGTATTCTGACTAATTTCAAATTGCAGCTCACGGATACATGCGTAAAGAATGGCGGTTCACATTTTCTGGTCGAGATTGCATCGCGGGAATTTATGGATAACTTAGTTTCGTTGCTTAAAGCATATGGAGCGGCAGCAGTCAACGATGACGTTAAGAATAAAATTTTAGAGCTCATTCAGAGCTGGGCAACTGCAACGGAAGGTCGTAGCGAGGTTTCTTACATCGGAGAAACATACCGGGGTTTGCAACGTGAAGGGTTTAAATTTCCACCAAAAATGGATGTTGCAAGTAGCATGTTGGATAGTAATGCGGTACGTATTTGGTTGGCGCGAGTTTTGGAAAGTGCTAATGTCTCCCAAGCCACCAGAATGGATAGACTCGGACGTTTGCATGCGCTGTCGAACAGCTTTTAGCTTTACAAATCGTAAACACCATTGCCGAAACTGCGGCAACGTCTTCGATCAGCAATGTTCTAGCAAAACCTTACCTCTTCCGCATCTAGGGATCATGCAACCCGTCAGAGTCGATGACGGTTGCTATATCAAGTTGACCGACAAATCATCGAGACTTCCCTCTTTTACAAACGAACGATCACCGACACACGCATCTCACAAACACAAATCGTACGCATCCATGCAGCCTCGAAATGCGCGAGTTGACGACGGGTTTGATGAGGATCTTAAACGGGCATTAGCAATGAGTCTCGAAGAAGTCAATGGCCACCAGGGCGCAGGCTACGTTCCACAATCAAAATTACATTCCGTACCGGAATCTCAGGTGCAAACTACGAGTATTGCTGGAGCGGGAAGCACATCCAAAGGTGGAGAGGAAGAGGATGACGACTTGAAGGCGGCTATCGCAGCCTCGCTTGCCGACATGGAGGAGCAGAAGAGGCAACATACTGCTACGATCAAGGAGCAGTCTTCGAACTCTGGATTAAATAATACTCAAGTTTCCGCCGTTCCGCAAAAAAATGATTACGAACTTACTCCCGTGGAAGCGGAGAACATCAACCTATTTTCCACTCTGGTAGATAGATTACAGACTCAGCCACCCGGAACAATCTTGAGAGAACCCCAAATTCAAGAGCTTTACGATAGTATCGGAGCGCTTCGTCCAAAACTTGCTCGGACTTACGGGGAAACTATGAGCAAACATGGTATGCGAGTTCACATAACTTCATTCCTTATTGACAACACTAACTATCCACACTAGATGCACTTCTTGACCTGCACGCCAAACTCTCAACAGTCGTTCGGTACTACGATCGCATGCTTGAAGAGCGTCTGTCAAATACATACAACCAACATAGCATCGGGGCATACAATCTTCCTCAGCAAAGAAATGGGCCTAGCATTTACCCTTCTATACCTGCCAATATTCCTAACGGACCTGGAGGGGTGGAGAGTTTCTATACAGGCACTACTCAACGGGAGCCGTATGCTCGTCCGCAATCAACCTATTCATATTCGTCACCTCCGCAGCAATATTCCGAGTACAACAAAAGAGCTTCCGTTGCTAATCCTAGCTATCCGGCGCATGAACAGCGCAATGAAAACTTTTCACAGTATCCCCAGCAAGGGCAACATCTTCAGCAGCAACATACTGGTAATTGGCAAGCATCAGCTCCCACTCCTGCCCCAGCCCAATATTCGTCACAGCCAGTCCCATACTCACAAGAAGTTCCGCAACAATTGCAGCAATCATCGATTGCTTCCCAAGCAGCACAACCAAGTGCCCCACCCCAATCCCAGTCTCAGTCGAACTTTGTGCCTTCTGAACCAGCAAGCACGCCTTCGGCAGATAGTGCTGCGCTATATTACGGTCAGGCCCAACCAACACCTGAGCAGGTTCAACCACAGTATCCACCTGTGCAATCCCCTACTCAATATCCCACCACTGCCCCTCACATAGCTTCACCTCAACAATTCGTCCATCAACCATCAAAACCACACGAACAACCATCGTATCCTTCATCACAACAACAGCAGCAAACCCCCTATTGGTCGTCGCAGCAACAAGCTCCGACACCCCAACAATCATGGGCACCTACACCTGCACCTGGGACGACTTACAACGGATATACCCAAGAATCATTTCCCTCGGCACCCCACCATGCTCCACAAGCTAAAGCGGTGGAAGAAAGTCTAATAGATCTTTGATTTCACGTTGCATTCTAGCAAGGAGTTTCTGGTGGGATATGTACAACTGCAAATACCTTTGTTTGGACCGATGGAGTGATCAGGAGGAAAGGACTTGCGGGGCTTGTGGATTTATGGAATACAATATTCCCGGACAAAATTGTACATGCTAGTGTGGATAAGGTCAAATCTAATACTTCAAATACACTGTGTCATTTGCCTCTCTGGCACGTATTATGCTAGTGTAGATGTTGGAGTGTAATACGGCTTCAACACAATTTTGTGAATATATCGGGCATTGTGATTCCTCCGGGTGTAGCCCTCTTAAGTTTCTGCATTAGAGGTTCGTCCCAATGGCGACGTGGGATGTTTGGATGTCACCGAAACAGATACATAAACGGCTTGGTGACGGTGCAGACTAAGATTGCATTAAAGAATACTTAACTCACCAATAATTCGTCACATCCCCGTTACAAGACGTAGGTATTTATAAGGGTTTACATTTTTTCGGCAAAAAAGAATATGAAACTGATTTTATAAGAAAAAACTACAAATGCGTTGCCCATACTCTGCTCTACCCCATGTCTTCAAACTGGGACCCTCACGAGCACTGGGCGCAGAATTGGAGCGTGTTGTGGTTCCTTTTAATCGACCATGAGCGGTGAAAATGAGCTCGAATTCGTTATACTCTGTCTGGACAACTTTCGGAGCAGCTGGAATGACTATGGTTAAAAACCCAACGGTTATCTCACCAATACCCCAGAGCCCAACATCATCATGTATGTACTAGTGCTCGTCGTCTGAAGATAGGGGTTGGAGAAGGGGGTAGACTAGGCGCCTAGTGCTAATCCGGCATTTGTAGCACTTCCGCGTGAGGAGAGTCAATATCAGGTAGGCTCCTGTTTCTGGATAGACAACGAGATAAGAATACCAACAGAATTCGTATCACAAATGATAGTGACACACCAAGTCTCCTGGATCTTGTGTTGTTGAGCCTCCATATGATCCATTGTGGCGAAATTAGAATACTAAGATCTGATAGTAGGTCGATGAGGGTGGAGGCGAAGTCTTTGGCACAAAGAATGGATTCCAGATCTTCTGCATCGACGAGCAACGGAAGATCTCAAGAAATGAATGTACCTCAGACGTAGTAAATAATGTTGCTCCAGATCGGGAAATGTACCGTCCAGAACATCATGTTTCGCTGTCTCATGGGGACAAAAAAGATGCCGCCAGTTCATAAGGATGGCAAGTTTCACGAACAATATGGACATTCCGTAGCAAATAGAAGCAATGTGAACGAGCTGCACAGATTTAGCTGGGAAAAACCGATCTCGCGAATAATATCCAAAGCATGGCTACCGCCCAGATTGTCGAAGTCAGGGATGACTCCGGCTGGGGATATAGTCGCAGGTCCACCTGGGTCAGCTGTGCTCATCTTGTGAATGGGGAGTAAAGAAAAGGCTCAGAAGATCCAAAAATGCAGGATAGCATAATGGAGTTCAAAATAATTATTGATGTGATTGGTAGTTGTAAAAGACTCGTTTCTCCTCGCCCAAGGTTGATTTGTTGGCTCATTTGTAACTTGTATACATTCACCATCTTTCATAATATATTCACCCAAACTGGAGGTTGTGGCAAGAGTCTCTGCCCAGAGCCTTGGAGTTTAAGTCGTAAACTAGCTTGTTTTAGCATTCAAAGGAGGTGGAGCTTCCTTTACCACACATACCATCAACAACCTCAATACCGCTTACTTTACAATATTAACTCTCTCGCTTTGCTTGCCACTTGCCAGAACAAAGAGCAGATATTGACAATATTCCATAGCCAACTGTTAGAAGATTTTTATGAACCTTTGTATCAGATAAGCCACTCAGTGTTGCCAATGGGCGGTTTCCGCAGGTTTTAGGCATTTCCGCAATCCGCATCGCACCTTCCAAAATAAAATAATTCTTACCCAACCCACCACCGCAAAACAAAAATAGAAACCAATTTAAGAAACCGAGCTTCATTATTCGATTGGTGGAAATAGAAAATCACTATCCAAACAGTTGCCAACCCACGGTTCACCGCCCCAACCCGCTAACCCAAACCGCCCATTGGCAACGCTGGAGCCACTGAACGACCGCCAGGATGAGGCTGCTTGCTTAAGTAAACCACATCAACTAACTGTTGGCCATCAAAACCGATTTCTCTCAACCAGCTATAGGGCATCGACGAGTGGACTTGGTCAAACTAAAGACTGATCTTCTGCCATAAAAATGGTCATGTCAAGCACTACCTCAGCTGAGAAGTCCATGCTTCTCCGCAGACTCGGCAATAAGTAAGCGCTTAAGATGTTCTGAAGAGAATAAATAGGGCTGACGATCACAGTGAGGCCTACCAGCTGGCTATGTACATACTTGATCAGTATCGTGGCACTTCCGTTTCCTGCCGCTATATTATACCACCTCGCCTTGCGGATCTAGAGTCCCGGGCAGACCTTATACACACTGTGGAAGCCGCCATTACCGAAACCGTTTCTCAAACATTCTGTTTTGCATGTCGGCATCAAGGATGCTGATTCTAAGAAGCCCAGGTGGATACAACTACAACGTCTCGATTTACATCAGCATGTTACCTGGCGCTTCCTGGATGCTTCAACGGATTTTGACGATGCGTCTCAGGAAGTGACTACATCCGAGATCGATGGGACATTTCAAGAGCTTGAGAGCCGTCCTGGATGGAGAATAGTCGCTATGTGTCAGGAAGCAAAGAGCTTGCTAGAAATACATTTTACCTGGAACCACCCCCATGCCGACGGCATAAGTGGCAAAATCTTTCAGGAAGACTTGTTCAGTGTTCTCAACACACAGGCACGACAAGAAGGTAAAGGACAGAATAGCACTGGCAGCGACTCCTACATTATCGAGCTTCCTCAGCCCATGCGACTCACCCCAGCAATTGAGGAAATGTGTAAAATCCCCGTCAGTCTAGGTTTTGTTGCAAAGACGATCTGGCAGGAATGGGGTCCACCATCATTGACTTGGACTCGGCCGACTCTAGCACGATGGGCGCCCTTTCAACTAACCCCATACGAAACACAATTCCGTGCATTCACCATAGAGAATGACATGCTCAACAATATTCTCATTGCCTGCCGACAGCACAACACAACGCTTACTAGCGTTCTTCATGGACTTGCGCTGGTTGCGTTTGCATTACATTAAGACGAGAAGGTGGCACCGGCTTTCGAGGGGGGCACCACTGTGGATTTGAGGCGTTTTGTGCCATCTACTTCCGGTCTGGAACCTAGGCGAACAATGGGCAACTTCGTAACAATTATGTCTCATGAGTTTGATACCACCCTTGTTGCCCAGGTCCGTTCCACGCTCGCTGGCGCTGACCAGAGCCCCCCTCTATCCAGCGAGCTTGTGCAACAGGTCTGGTCGATCAGCGGTAAGGTCCGTCGTCAAATCGAACAAAAGCTAGACATGGGCCTAAAGAACGACCTTATTGGTGTAATGAAATTCGTATCAGATTGGCGACAGCAGATGAGAAATGCAGCCAAGAGACCGCGACAGTGGTCCTGGTGGATTACGGGCGTAGGTGTGTTAGATACAACATCTCTCACATTAGAACGAGAAGATACTGAGACATGGCCTATTCGTCAAGCTCGGTTTGCTCTGAGTACAGAAAGTACGGCAGCGGCATTTATGATACCGCCCATGACTGTTAGTGGAAGACTTTCTGTTGGAGTCAGTTGGCAGGATTGCATTTGCGATGTTTCTATGGGTGAGAGCATAACGGCTGATTTGAAGCGGTAGCTCGGTCAACTAGCGTCTCAATGATGATTGCCACTCGTTGTTGGGGCTTCATTTAGGGGTTGCAGGATCGAGCTCAGTGGTCAAGTGGACAGTATGGAGGTTAAAAGCAAGACGACGCCCAGTATTCAAAATCGACACGGAGAATGATATATGTCGAAGAGCATTTTGTCACTCCTTTTTACTTTCATCTCAATTTTAATTTTTAGTTTTCTCAACAATTAATATTCTTAAATAACCTTACACACTGTTGATTTCTGAAAAGTGATAATAATGTATTGAATAATGAATTGGGGTTTTATAGCAATCCGGTAATCGTCCGCTCGTCACTGTGTCAGAGTGAGGCTGGGCCGTTAATTGTAGAGTTTTGTTTTTTTGGCACTTGCCGTAGGCCGGGTCCGCCTGTTGTACTAAATTGACACCAGCCCAGCCCCGACCAGCCCAGCCCAGTACTGTAGCCGTCATTGATTACTAATACATTCGTTAGCTTATCGTACTTATCAGGTGAACTTAAGTTAGAATTTCAATCACTTACTCAAATGATGATGCACCTTAACCCCACACACCCCACTAACTTATTATTTAAACATTCCATCTTGGAAATTCTTCACCTGTCAGAATCTACTTATTTCAAAAATATAAAACTATATTAAAACTTTCTTCTCCACCCATTTCACGGAATTTTTTTACGATTATTGAAGACGACAACCCAAAGCTTTCATCAAGATGTCGCGTCACAAGAATGTTAAGAACCTTGATCTCGACGGGGAGCTGGATGATTTTGATGGAGGGGATGACTATTATGATGATGAAGGTGCTGCGGGGGAAGAAGGTATATCCTCGATATTATTTGGACTGAATTGAGTTCATACCAGAAGATTTAACAACTAACATCTCTCAACAGAGCTCAGTGAAGAAGATCAAGGTACCAGTTCCTAATTGATTATTCCAAATCTGCCAAATCTTATATTACGTTGCAGAACAAATGCGATTAGGAACCATCAAAGTCCGGGAAGTCCTTCCCCTTGGATCGAGCAGCATTACAGAAAAGCAAATACATGAAGCTTTGTGGCATTATTACTACGACATCGAAAAGTCTGTAACATATTTGCTGAACACATACGTATCGCGAGCGCCGAAGATATCAAAGAAAACTGGTGGAAGTAAAACCCCAGGTATGTCGATTTCATTTGGCTCTGAAAATTATGTTGTCCAGTGGATGGATATATGTGCCTTCAGATGAGAGGTGGGTTTTGTCTCATTCTTTCAGAAATTTATAATTGATTGCACCCAGACTGACGTTCAGAAGAAGGATCAGCCAATATTTTGTCAAGCAATACGTACACCGAGGATTTTTCCGTCAAAGAGTTCTTCAAAGATACACCATGGCTCAACGTGCCTCTTGAGCGGCAGGCTATATTTACACCTCCGGTACGCCCTCGGGGTGGTTTGTTGGGTGGCTCTGCGAATGATGCCCCGAAAATGTCGAAATTGCAGGCTTTGGCAGCAGCACGCAAGAAAAAGGCACAAGAACAAAAGAACTCCACCTCGGAAGTCGAGAAACCAATGGCAAACCTTTCTCTTAATGAAGCAGACGACAAAATAGACTGCAAGGGCCCGGCGTTAATGCCTGGAGCAATGTCGGGAACAAACCCCCCAAGTGCGGCGCCTCAGACATTGAAGCAAAGAGGGTTTCCACCCCGTAAACGCAAAGACTCGAATCCTCATGAAAAAGTGCTCAAGCTACAACCTTCGACTCGAAGTCCTGAAGTGAGCAATGGCCCTGCGGTTGATTCATCTCCAGTCTACCAGGCTGGCCCCTCGGCTTTTGCGAGCACAATGTTCCAGAAAGCCGAAATTGCTCCTCGACAACCACTGGACAACAAATTTACTATGCCATACATATCAAACGCCATTGCAATGCCGGCTAACCCCTTCGCAGGACCTAGTCCAGACGATGTTGTAATAGCAGCTCAGTCGAAAGGTTCGACGCATTCTGCGAGATCAAAAAATTGAGACTAATCACCTAGTAGCGGCCAGCAAAGGAGGCAAAGGTCCCCCCAAAACTAATGGAGAGAAGAAGGCAGCCCAAATAGCAAATAGTATCGATGCAATGAAAATTGACGATACACCGAGGGCAACGAGTAAGAATCTTGATGTTCTCGCTGAATTTGAGAAGGCGAAGAAGAAAAATGCTGCAAATTTCGTGGTGATAGGTATGAAATAAGCTGAGATAATGGTAATTACTGTATCTAACATTAATTCTAGGACATGTCGACGCTGGTAAAAGTACTTTGATGGGCCGTCTTCTTTATGACTTGAAGGTAGTGGATCAGAGAACAGTAGATAAATATCGTAAGGAAGCGGAAAAAATGGGCAAATCCTCTTTTGCACTTGCATGGGTTTTGGACCAAGGAACAGAAGAAAGAACTAGAGGGGTGACTATCGATATCGCTACGAATAAGTTCGAAACCGAAAAGACGTTATTTACGATTCTTGATGCGCCGGGTCATCGCGATTTTATCCCAAACATGATTGCAGGAGCCAGTCAAGCGGATTTTGCGGTTTTGGTTATTGATGCAAGTACGGGTTCTTTCGAATCCGGACTAAAAGGCCAAACCAAGGAGCATGCATTGTTGGTACGAAGTATGGGTGTTCAACGTGTCATCATTGCAGTGAACAAGCTTGATACGGTCAACTGGTCGCAAGAAAGGTTTGATGAAATATCCCAACAGATATCTGCATTTCTTACCGCTGCCGGGTTTCAAGACAAGAACATTAATTTCATACCTTGTTCCGGACTCAACGGCGACAACATTGCAAGGAAATCAACAGAGAAATCAGCATCGTGGTATACGGGGCCGACGCTTGTGGAAGAATTAGACAATTCTGAGCCTGTCAGCAGAGCTTTGAGCAAATCTCTCCGCTTAACAATTGGGGACATCTTTCGAGGTGGTGTTCAAAACCCTTTGAGTGTATCTGGGCGCATTGAAGCAGGATCCCTCCAGATTGGTGATCCACTACTCGCACAACCTAGCAACCAAAAATGCTTTATAAAGGGTCTTGAAGTCGATAATGAGACGGTGGATTGGGCCGTGGCTGGTCAAAATGTCACTATTCATCTCAGCGATATCGATCCTATTCACCTGAAGATTGGCGATGTCCTATGTCCACCTGGACAACCTATAAGGAATATCAAGACCTTTACTGCTAAGGTTTTGGCATTCGAATTTCTCACACCCATGCAGATCGATGTACATAAAGGAAGACTACACACGGCTGGAAAGATAACGGAAATAATGGCTGTATTAGACAAGAGTACAGGACAAGCTACTGGCAAAAAGAAGCCGAGGATTGTCAAGCCGGCGCAGGTGGCGAGAGTAGTGGTAGAGCTAGAAACCTCGGTGCCTTTGGAGGCTCCTGCTAGAGTTGTTTTGAGAAGTAATGGAGAGACTGTAGCAGCGTGATTCCTCCGGGTGTAGCCC
>JWJA01004554.1:0-17961 GCA_000812885.1 Lanzia echinophila
GTGTTTCGGACGTATTCATCAACATGATCGATATCAGGTCGCATGGTACTGATCATGTGAGCTAGACCAGCGGCCTTACTAAGATTGGAGATGATTTCTCGGCCTTCCACTCGTGCATAGTAGTCTTGGTCGATAAGCAGGGGCTCAATAACAACCAGGATTTTGTGTACATAAGGTCGGACAAGTTCGTCAAGCTTGTAGAGAATACGGTCGATGACTTTCACGAGTAAATGTCGCTCTTGGTCTTCCAAAGTCTTCTCCATAAGAAGCGGTAAGATTTGATTGAATAATGGACCTGCACCGAATTGCCTCGCATTGTCCGTCAGTTGACGCAAAGCGGTTTTTCGCATTGGCGGAGTGCCGTTCTTGACCTTGAGTAACAATCGCATGATCTTGCGTTCCTTGAGTTCTTCAACGCTCATAGAATTCTCATCGCTTCCGTCTGTGAGCTTTCCGAAGTATGCCATATCCTCTGCCTTGAAGAAATGAAGATCCCCTACACCAGGAATTTCCGTTGGGAGCTGTTTCGCAATTTGCCTTCCGCTTTCTGGATCTTGCATCATGAAGCCACCGTAACCAGCACCAGGGCCCGGGGTAGCCATGACCTTTTGAGCAATAGTTCGTATTGGAGCGTATCCAGGTGGAGGGTCTAAGATCTTGTATCCTTCAGATGGTAACATCATATCTAGCTCCTCGTCCGAGAGTGGCGCATTCCGTGAAGATATATCGGTCCCAAATGCAGTCGGCATGATAGGCATCTGCGAAGGGTGCATTGGAGTAACTAATCCCTGATTACCAATCGGCGTGGCGGCTGGAGCTTGATCCCATCTCGACCTTCTCCTGGGCGTCTCATCCACCGCGGCACCCCCTATGGCTGGTGTTTGATCCCATCTCGATCGTTTTGTCTTTGCATCGACTGGGGGCGGTGCCATAGAAGTAGATTCAGACGCCACATCCCAACGTTGTTTTCTCTTCCGTCCAGCTGCTACAGCTTCTGTGGAACCAGCTTCCGCATTTTCTTTATCGCCTGGAGAACCACTGCCATCCTTGACCAGTGTCGCAGTATGGTGAGTGATTTCGCCGTTTGCAATTTTATCTGCAATAGCTTTCTTCACTCTCTCTTCTTCACGTTCAAGCTCCCTCCGCGCCATGATTTCTCGATAGCTCTCGCCATTTTCTTCGGTCGCTCCAGCTTGTCTGTTCGCGGCGAATGCATCGGCTCTCGTAGGTGTTAGGACACGATCGAATCGGCGCTTTTGATAATCGGTTTCACGATCGGAAATTCTTGCGCTTTTTTCCTGGCTCATAAGAATATCTTCTTCCTCAACTCCATTGCCATGTGCGAACTCATTCATCTGTTCCTTAGAAGCTGTGTATTGGCCTACCAGTCGACGACTAGTATCAGCCTCCTCCATCTCATCATCTTCGCCATCTGCGACTGCTATCGATGTATTATAGCCCGCGAATTTATCAAGCCCGCCGCGATCGTAAAGGCTGGTATCGAAACTCTCTGTTAAGGAAGCCTTCGTGGAGACATCAGTTCGTTGACTAGATGGATCAAACGTCTTCGACCCCTTCTTACCAGCAGCGGCTGCATTCCTTTCAGCCTGTAGCTTCCTAATACTCTCAAAGTCGGAATCGGACATGGTGGCGTGATGTATTTTGGTGCATTGGGGATAATATCTTTTGGATTCGCTATTGTAATCCGAAAAGCTCTTGATAGCCAGCCCAGCCACAATTCACTAGCGCGTTAATCACATGACGTGTATATTTTATGTCAGCATTTGCAGTTCAGCGCGAACTCACTTCCAACGTCTCAATTAATTTCAATAATTCGAATATCAAATAAAGGACTCTCATGTTTAAAGGATTCCTTATTGATAACTTACTCCATTATTCTATCCATTCGAATTTGAATTGTTGAGTGAGATTGAACATTGAGATGTTGATATTGTAAGGCCACTGATTTACGAATTAGTACAGCCTCTCGTGAAACAGCATATTCAGCCACACCTCTAGCATTTACATGTGGCACTCGCTACTGTTTATAAATGAAACGAGATCCCCATTATGCTGATCATGCGCGTTGTCACAGTCAACTGAAAAAACCACTCTGCAATTGGGGTGGCTCAAAACAGTGAGGTGATATAAACTCACAAGTCGTTTTTACTATGGCAACTTATGCGTGTAAGATTGTTCATTTTTGATTTTGGTCTCATACTTCAACATGCTCCTAAACTCCTAGCTATATCTTCTATCCTTGAACTTTGAAGGTTCGTCCACTTGCCGTCTTCCTCTCCTTTTCTTCATTTTCAGGTCGAGCTCTCCTCAGAACTATGGATTGTTAGCCAAGTAAACCTTACAGCTTTGAAGTATAAAGCTCACCTTGCAAGAAATCCGCGGTACGTCTGCGCATTCTCGAGTGGATATAGGCCTAAACAAGGAATTAGCTTCGAGGCGTCTATTTTCTGTTTCTAGAGTATACCTTTGATGCTTTGATGTGGTAGTGGAAGTAATCACGGAAAGTCTGGATATGGGAAATAACCTCGTCTCTTCGTTGAACGGTAAGATGGCGCGGGAAAAGAACTATCATTGTTAATATGTTACCTCGACCTAAATTATGTTCACTTACCAAAAGTAACGTAGCCAATCTCTCCACTACCATTGTCGTTGACTCCTGGCACGCCTTGGAGCTCCAACGGCGGATCTGTTCTAAATAAGACTTGTGGGGCATTTTGAATAGCTCTCCTTCGAGCATCGACGAATTCTTGAATAAAAACCTTGCCAAAGACTCTGTCGGTCTCCTCGCGGAAGATGGTACTGAATATAACTGTAACTCTATCATGACTGGCCTTGATATAAATTGCCTCTTCATCCCGGTAATGAATGGCCATAACTTGACCTCCTTCCTGAACACCTTGAGGAGCTTCTTCCGATGTGAATTTCGATGCTTCCTCCTGTAATTGATGGAAAGCCTCAAAGGCATGCTCGAAAGGTGCCGCCATCGCATTTCGTTTCAATAAAGATATACGTCGAATTAAATCATCTCGTGCGTCTGGAAACAAAGTTCAGTCGATGTAATATGCCGAGTGGTTCCTCTCTCACCTTTATCTTCTGGCAGGTCTTCTAAGTCGACCTGCACAGAGAAGTTGTAACCAGCTTCCGGCGCAACAACATATGGCCCATATTCTCGCTCAAGAACCTGTTGAGCACCGTACTGAAGAAGCTCGTTATAGCATCGGACTTGAATCGAGACAAGAATTTTGGTCTTGGTTTCTGGGGTCGAAATGTGGAAGGTAACACCGTCGAAATCTGATACGGTTTGGTCAATGTTCACTGGAGGTGCTCTAGACTGGGTTAGTGAGTAATCAAGTAAGGGGATTATGGTTTGCACAAACCCAGAAAACCTCTCCACAAGTACAGATTGAAGAAGTACATTTTGATAATCTAGGAGAAGCATTTTGATTGCGGGTGGAAGACTAATGATCTTCGTGGCCTTCCAGTTCTTTATGTATTTCGAGATGCTCCTCTCCTGCTGTGTTGTAGCGTCTGGCTGACGACGTGGGGCGGAGAGTTTAGCTTGTTTATAAAGGCGGCATGCAATAGCAATGAACAACAACAATTTGAGGAAATTATAAATTACAATCTTTTCGTATAAGATATTGCAAGGCACGGCATTGAGATGTCCCAATAATGAATATCTTCAAACATGTATTAATTTCTAGGGCAAATTGGACTGTCTATAGCAATACACCCATATTTGAGAAGCTCTCAACCTCTGGTTGCTGCTTTTACGACCTCAGCACCCATGCTTATCGGCAGCACTAAGGAATTTTATCGTATCGGCCAAAAAAAAAGTTCTGAATTCCTGATCGACTTTTGCGCCAGTGTGTAAAAATGGTTAAATCTTATTTGTGAGTTACTTAATTACTACGACCAAAACTATTTACTGATCAGTTAATCTATAGAAAGTACGAGCATTCGAAATCCTTCGGTCTCATTAATTCAAGCTTTTCGAATGTTGTTTGGTCTACAGATGGATCAGGCTCATCAAGTCGAAATACAGGTTCGGGAAGAGCGATAGTTGCTGCCAATGAGGAGGTCTTATGTTGGGAAATAAAGACGGGAGAACTTCTTAGTCGGTGGAGAGACAATGATTGCAAATCGCAAGTCACTGCTATTGCGCAAAGCAAGACGGATGTCGACATATTTGCTATCGGCTATGAGGACGGAAGCATTCGATTATGGGACTCCAAAATTGCCACTATCATTGTCAGTTTCAATGGTCACAAGTCTGCCATTACTACCTTGGTATTCGACAAATCTGGAGTCCGATTGGCGTCTGGTTCAAAAGATACAGATGTCATAGTCTGGGACTTGGTGGCCGAAGTTGGCTTGTTCAAGCTGAGAGGACATAAGGACCAAATCACCGGATTACAATTCATACAACCCGAAGCATCGCAAGAGTCGGGTGAGGATGACGAGATGATCACTGGCGACGACGAAAGTTCTTTTGAAGGATTCTTGTTGACCACTGGGAAAGACTCCCTCATAAAATTGTGGGATGTAGCAACCCAACATTGTATCGAAACTCATGTCGCGCAAACAAACGGAGAATGTTGGGCACTCGGAACATCACCAGATGGTAGCGGATGCATCACGGCTGGTAATGATGGGGAAATGAAGGTTTGGTCGATTGATTTAGCCGGTTTACACAAGTTGTCGAAACAAGTAAATGGTGCAGTTGATGCGAGGTTCTTGCATAGCAGAGGCGTTTTGCATCGCCAGGGCAAGGACAGGGCACTCGAAATTTCCTTCCATCCTCGTTTCGATTATTTTGCCGTTCACGGATCAGAAAAGTCTGTCGAGATCTGGAGGATAAGATCAGAAGACGAGGTGAAAAAGAGTCTAGCGCGAAAACGCAGAAGGAGAAGAGAAAAGCTTGGGGCAGCAGCAAAAACCGACGTCGAGGCGGAGGCCGAAATAGATGAGAAATCGGAAGACATCTCAAGTGCCGATATCAGTGACTTCTTCGTACAACATGTTATTGTAAGAACTGGTGGCAAGGTTCGATCAGCCGACTGGATTCGCATTAAAGGCACAAAGTCAATACAATTGCTCATAGCGACGACAAACAATCAACTCGAGGTATATACGGTAGCAACTAAGGAGAAGAGTAAGAAATCCAAAACTGATGAGATGCCGGATTACTCCAGAACGCTTTCTGTGGACATGCCCGGACACAGAGCTGATATTCGAGCTTTATCTTTAAGCTCGGATGATAGAATGCTTGCCTCCGCATCGAATGGCAGTCTCAAGATATGGAATGTACGAACGAGGACTTGTATTCGAAGTTTCGAATGTGGTTATGCATTATGTTGTGCATTCTTGCCTGGAGATAAGATTGTAGTAGTCGGTACCAAGACTGGTGAACTGGAACTGTTCGATGTAGCTTCGGCCGCCATGCTGGAGACTATCAAAGCCCATGAAGGCGCTGTTTGGAGCTTGCAGGTACATCCAGATGGTCGATCCGTTGCCTCAGGTAGTGCCGACAAATCTACTAAATTCTGGAATTTCGAGGTATTCCAAGAAGAAATTCCTGGGACAAAACGTACCACACCAAAACTTCGATTAGTTCACACGAGGACTCTGAAAGTCTCCGATGACATTCTCAGCATAAGATTTTCGCCTGATGCGCGATTGATAGCTGTTGCGCTTCTTGATAATACCGTCAAAGTATTTTTCGTGGATTCTCTGAAACTCTTCCTCAATTTGTACGGTCACAAATTGCCTGTTCTTAGCATGGATATCTCGTTCGATTCTAAACTCATTGTTACTTGTTCCGCAGACAAAAATATTCGGCTGTGGGGTCTAGATTTCGGAGATTGCCACAAAGCTTTGTATGGACATCAAGACAGTATTCTCCAGGTCGCATTCATTCCTCACAGCCAGGACGGCAATGGTCATCACTTCTTCAGTAGCAGTAAGGATAAAATGATCAAGTATTGGGATGGTGATAAGTTTGAACAGATTCAAAGATTAGACGGGCATCACGGTGAAATCTGGGCCTTGGCAATCAGTCGAACGGGTGACTTTTTTGTCAGTGCAAGTCATGACAAGAGTATTCGAGTGTGGCAACAAACAGATGAGCAGATATTCCTGGAAGAAGAGAAGGAGAAAGAGCTTGAGGAATTATATGAAACTACTTTGACGACGTCCCTTGGCCCAGACAGGAATGGGGACGACGAGGATGGAGAAGTTGGAGCTGCGGGAAAACAGACGGTCGAAACACTCATGGCAGGAGAGAAGATTGTGGAAGCTCTAGAGATCGGTATGGCCGATCTCGAACTTATCAAAGAATGGGAAGTTGCAAAAGCTGCAAACCCAAACACAGCACCCCCACCTCGAAACCTTCTTTTCATGGCTCTTGGAGGCATCAGTGCCGAGACACATGTTCTAAATGTTCTGCAAAAGATCAAAGCCGCGGCATTACATGATGCTTTGATCGTCCTACCATTCTCTACTCTTCCAATGCTCTTCACATTCCTAAATATTTTCGCAACCAAATCAATGAACATTCCTCTAACATGTCGGATTTTATTCTTCATGCTGAAAACACATCATCGTCAAATTGTTGCTAGCAAAACAATGAGGTTAATGTTGGATGGGATAAGAGAGAATTTACGAAAATCTTTGAAAAGACAGAAGGATGAAA
Source organism: Lanzia echinophila (assembly GCA_000812885.1). Taxonomy (NCBI): domain Eukaryota; kingdom Fungi; phylum Ascomycota; class Leotiomycetes; order Helotiales; family Rutstroemiaceae; genus Lanzia; species Lanzia echinophila. The sequence goes on from JWJA01004554.1 coordinate 6,716, forward strand.
TGGGTTATAATCTTGCAGCGTTGAAAATTGTCGGAAATCAGGTAAAGGAAAAGGGAGTTAAAGATTATGTAGACGAAGAGACTTGGGAGGAAGATGATACCAAAAGTCAGAAGAAGCGTGGGTTTGTTCAAGTATCATGATCAATTAAATGCTAGGTAGATATCAAAAATGTACAAAATATTTGGGTCGTATTTTATAATATATGGAGTACTTTTCATAAAGGTTCATCTTGTATAGTATCTCTATCTACGTGCGTATAAATATATGAGCAAAAAGCTCACCGGGAGTAAAAGTATAAACCAAAAATTCACCGGGAGGAGTCTCCAAGAAATTAAGTGGACCAAACCTAAAAGCCAACGGCAACGCGGAGGCGGCGCGGGGTTTAGCGTCGTTACATCCTTGTAACAATTAATGCCGAGGCAATAATCTCGTCCAACCTCACTTCCTCTTTTTTCCAAAGCTCGATTGTGTTTCCTCAAAATGTACCAACACATATCTCATCAACGTGCATTTATCTGTACAGTCCATCCACAATGGCGGGAGAGGTAAGGCAACCGATTGATCTCCAGTCACTGGAAAAATATATCGACGCCAATGTCCCAGAAATCAAAACCCCCATCGACCTTAAACAAGTATGCCAGTCTATAACTCACGATTTTCTATTTACTAACTAACAACCGCAGTTTGGGTTCGGACAATCAAATCCTACATATCAACTTCTCGCAAAGGATGGCAAGAAATATGTAATGCGCAAGAAACCTCCCGGGAAACTAGTTTCCAAAACCGCACATCAAGTGGAAAGGGAATACCGCGTTATCCATGCCCTCGAGAATACCGATGTCCCGGTCCCAAAAGCCTATTGTTTATGTGAAGATTCGTCGATAATCGGGACGCCTTTCTACATTATGGAATTCCTAGATGGGAGGATTATAGAAGATCCTACAATGCCAGATGTGACGCCTACGGAGCGGTCTGAGATGTATGCTTTTCACAACTCCATTCCCTCCGAAGCGTAGAAGCTAACATCTTATAAGGTGGCACGATGCAATTCGTACGCTGGCCAAACTCCACCGCGTCAATCCATCGTCCGTTTCCCTCGCCACATATGGTAAACACAGCGGTTTCTATGACCGCCAAATTAAAACCTTCTCCACGATTAGCAAAGCGCAAGCAGAAACCGTTGATATTGAGACAAAAGAACCTGTCGGCCAAATAGCACATGTCGAGGAGATGTTGGAGTATTTTAGCGATAAGAAAAGGCAACCAAAGGATAGGGGAACATTAGTGCATGGTGATTTTAAGATTGATAATCTAGTATTTCACAAAACAGAGCCGAGGGTCATTGGGATTTTAGAGTAAGTTCCCATACTGTTGACAGATATACCTCGACTCTAGAGATCATTCTAATTTAAATTGCACAGTTGGGAAATGTCCACAATCGGGCACCCCCTCTCGGATCTCGTTAACCTCCTCGCACCCTACTCCGCCAGCGACGAAGAAGCCTTTATCTCATCCTCTTTACCACGATTCCGCAAAGGCACCACACCCGGTCTACCTACATCCTCGCAACTCACAAACTGGTATGCAAAAATCAGCGGGTATGATGCGAGTATGGATTTGCCGTGGGGAGTGGCATTTGGTTTCTTCAGGGCGACGTGTATTTATCAGGGGATTGCGGCCAGGTATGCGGTGAGGCAGGCTAGTAGCGCAAAGGCGAGGGAGAATGGGAAGGCGAGGATTCCGATGGGGGAGTTGGCTTGGAAATATGTGGAGATGGCGAAAGAGGGTGAGGGGGGGCATGCTGGGAAGAAGGAGAAGGAAAAGGCGAAGTTGTGAGAGAGCGAGGAAGAGGAAATTGGGAAGCGGTTCTGTTTATACAGTTATTTATTGAAGCATAGAGGTTCCCGGACCATTGTATTCCCTTTCTCTCTTCCACTAATCCAGTTCATCATCTCTTAGACATCATTACACCAGTGAAATTCCCATCATTCTCTTCATCCAGACTCCCTGGCTACTGTTTTGCCTGAAGCGGTATGTGCCGATGTGAATGCGCATGCTTCACTTCACTTCATCGTATCTCACTCACTTGTCGATATTGTTGTTGCTTGTTGATGTTGTCACTTCACTTCAGTCCTACAAGCTAATTGCTGCACGCCTCGGGAAAAGAAAGCTGTGGTATAACTACCCATGGCCGGCTGTTTATGTTTTTCCTAGAACGTATCAACCGGTGTAGGCCCTTGATCTTGTTCTCTTATTTCACTTGCACTACCTTCACTTCACTCCTAGAAGCTGATTGTTGCATGTCTTACTTGAAAAGAAGGCTGTGGCAATAGTTTTGTTTGCATCTCTCTTAGAAAGGTGTTTTGCCGAGGTAGGTGGTTATTGAAGTATATCACTTCACTTCGCTTCCCTCGCTTCAAATCGAAGGGCTTTTTGTCGCAAATCTCGAAAAAGTCCTTTTGTGAACTTGCACGGCATGATTACATTCTTCTAAAAGTAGAGTAGTGTCTGTGAGAGTATGTACCGGTAGGTATTGGAGAACACTTCCTTCCCTGGATGCAAGTATTTTTTTGGAGGGAATTATTTTCACCTTTTCGTCCCATCTGCTATCGGCAACCATTCACTTTACTCTCTATTCCTGTTTGTTTGTTTTGCATATCTCAAAATAAATTTCTCGGAAGCCCCACCACGCTCGCTTCTTTTCTTCCAAAAACCTCAATCCACAACGTCGTCGTCGTAGATAAATATAAAAACCTCCAAAAAAAATGCAAAAATCATCACAAAAATGCGCAAAAAAATGCCAGCCAGCCAAAAAGTAAAATAAAACCAAAAAAATACCAACGAACAAAATGGCAGAAATTTCGTCCCCCGTTTTCTCCGAAGAGTCCACAGGTTGTACAAATTTCCCCATCGCCGACACCCACTTATACTCGATGGTGGCCAAATCCGTCATGGAAGCAGACTGCATGGGTTTTATTAGGGCGGGTCTCTGGGAATGTAACCCAAACGAGCACTTTCTGGGGAATTGGACCCCGTGTTGACTCCGAATGCGAGGAAACGAAGTAAGTACCCTAACCGCTCGACCATCCTTGCAACTGTCTCTGGTTTGGTTGATGTTTGATACACTTATTGAATATTATATACCTTAGGTGGGTGGGGCATTTGTTTGTTCTGTTTGGCGAATTGGGTGGGAGTTAGCCGAATTGAAGTGAAGTGAAGTGAGTTGGGATGAGAAGGAGGAAGTGTTGGGAGTGAGTGGCGGGGGATTTGGTGTTGGTATGGGTGGTGTAGGGTAATTACTCTCTTGGTTTCATTTCTGAAAGTACTGGCTTTCTCTGTATTTCGTCTGCAAATTTTATATGATTTTATATTGCGGAAAAAGGGTCGCAACCAGCTCTGCTCTGCATACCTCTGCTTGCTTTCTTCTGTTTACTTTCATAACAAGCGGTTTCTACTTAGGAATTTTCGTTTAGATTTTCCCAAATAGAAATGTCGGTTTTTGTATGGGGACTTACGCTTCACGATTTGATCAATGGAGATAGATGCATTTCTCATTTTCTCTTTTATTGCATATCTTACACCTACCTACTTCATCAACAACCACAACAGCCACTTGGTGAGTGTGCTCATCGATCTCATACTACAACCTGGGCATTATGAATGCTTCGAAGCATGGTGCGTATTTATCTTTGAGTAAGAATCCGGTATACTACTCTTCATACCTTCTTACTGGAGGATATTCGAGGGATTATTCTGATTTCATATGTTTTTGACTACACCAAGCTCATCATAAGGCAATATTCCTACCCTTCTTAGAGATTGATTCTACGAATTTCAAGTAAGCTTTTTCAATCCAATCACTTTTATCCACTTCGTTTGGTTCTGGCGCATTATATGATATTGCTAACAAGTCAGCGCCCTGTTGTAGGTGTTGATATAACTTCTTTTTCGACTAGTAAGAAGGGGTCTTGACTTCTAAGTATGGAATCCTCCTTCCTATCTAAAGCATGATTCATATTCAGCCTCTCGAGACTTCAACTCCGACTCCCAGTTGCAACTTCCAAGTCTCGCAATCGATATCCATATATACGCTAGGCGGAAGAGAAGTTTGATGGGTATGAGGAAGACCGAGTAATATCTTTTCGCTGGAATGGAGATGGATTGAGACTTGCGTGCTGCATACGTGTATTAGGGACGAAGGTGTGGTTATAAGATGAGATGACGGATGGAGTTAATATAAAGTGGCTGGTGATAGAATCCTGGAAATCGCAGGGTAGAGGAAGTTACCCGCCGTACATACAAGAGGAAAGGAAAGTTATCCTGTAATTCATTCCCCATTCCGGTTTTCCGCGTTTCTTTTGGTGGATATGTAACAATTGTGTTTTGGGAGTGAAGCGAATGGATTGAAGAGAGTTGGGGGAGTGTGCATGAAGTGGATGAAGTTAATGAGCTCATGTCTAATATCAAGCTTGGTAGAGACTTCTCTAGCAGAAAAGGAAACGAAACTAAACTGCTCTTGCGACGCGGAGTGCTTTTAATGGTATTCGGTATACAGATGAGAAACTATTCATTTCCAAATGACTCCCTATATCTCCGTCTTCAAACTGGGATTTGGATGTTTAGAGAAGGTGGATGGATGGAAGGAATTATACTTCTCTCGCTGAGCTTGCAGGATGCTTTCCCCTTTCTCCAATTCACAGGAGCTGAAGAGTTGGCAATCCCCAATGGTGCGGAGTCGTGGGGTTGGATTACCGCAGCCTACCACAGCATGCGAACCACACACCCATCCATCATGTTCCGCTACTAGCTGCAGCCCATAAAGATTCAAGATCAAGGTCCAAGAAGCATAACATAATACATCTCACGCAATTCCGTTCCATTCCTATCCTATCCCATCCCAACCAAGCAATTGCCCAACCCAGCACGCGATGCAAAATCTTCCAATTCTCGAGGAATGATCACCAAGACCGCATATACTGAGAATGGCAACGAGTCTTGCTCATTAATATAGGAAACAAATGGATGGAGCTACTGTACTGTGCGTCTGTATCAAGTTTCGAGAGAGGTTAGGAGAGAAAATTAGGAATGCAATGGAATGGAGTTTGTGAATCTAGTTGTGTTTAATGAAATATGAACTCAATAAAGAACAGAGACAGGGCATTCATAATCCACTACCCATCCACTACCCATCCACAATCACTCATCATACACAACCTCCCATTCAAAGATTCTTGCGTTATCATATCATAGTTTAAAAGCCCCCTCAACCTTCAAATTAGAAATTTTTATTATCACAACTTTATGGTCGGTCAATAGGATGCATTCATAAAATGGTGGTTACAAGAGGCTTAATAAAAAGTATGTGTTTATTTCCTGCGTTATATTATATTATATCATCCCATCCTCTTCAAATGAATCAGAACGACCGGTTTTTTTGTTGCCGTTTTTATTCTTGCTGTTTTTAATTTGTATATTAATACTGCCAGTATTCTCACTGCTATCTCAACCCAGATCGTCGGATGAGAGATAACACGTCTGCTGTACTCCTATACTCCCTACGATTCTAGGATTTAAAATTGAGCAGGTACATTTATCTATATTTCATTACTTGCAGCAACAATACCACGACAAGCCTTAATATCCAGGAGGGTCATTGGATCGGGGAAAAGTTACTCTGGTTGTGGTTGTGGGTTTATTTTCTTTTATAGAAGTTTTGCTGCTAGAGGTGGAGAGGGGGGAGGAGGTAGAGAGGGTGGGAGGAGATGGCGGGTGTTATTGGGGATGGGGAAGTGCATTAATTGTATGGGATTTTATGGTTATTTGAGTTGGGTTGTTGTTGAAGGAGGAGGAAATGAGAGGAGAGAGGTAAGATTTTAGAATTTTTATTTTATTCTGTGGTTTTTTTATGTATTATCATCCCATCCATTCCATTATTTTACTATTGTCACTTATTACTATAATTACCATCAGAACATAAATTCGGATAAGTATGGTATACAATATACTCCCACAACCTACGATCCGAAGCTTAAAAGTGGTATACAAGTGCTGAAATGAGGTATATCAATGTTGGGGTACTTATGTGATGCCACCATTATAGTGGTCGATTTCAGTTTTGGCGCAATTGGAATGCTATTTTATTTTGTTTGTAATTTTATGTTTTTTTATAGAAGCCAGTGCATCGGTGCTTGGAGGGCAGGGTATTGAGGGGATCTACCATACTCCTTCTTCTCTAGTCTCTGGTGGGATCTGGTTGAGCCTGAACGCATGTTTGCGCCATGTTGTCTTGACTAATTTTAGATAGTTGGTGGTATTGTGAGGGGTTGAAGAGTTTAAATGGATTATGGGATGTGCATATGTATAGAGATGAGAATGGAGAAGTGAAATTGTATGAGATTTTCTTCCAATTAGTGAAGAAAGAAAGTTAGAGGAGGGGGGTGGGCAGTTGAGATTTTGATCTTATTTCATTCTATCCCGTATAATATTATCCCATCCCATCCAATGCACTTTTGTTATCATCTATCCTAATACTTACTACCAAATTTGGATGAGGCATGAAATACCTCCTATAACCCCTAAAGTCTGGTGCTTAAAAATAGTATAAAGGTGCGGGAATAAAGTATATTGATATTAGGGTAGTTGTGCAATGCCACCATTGTAATGGTCAATTTCGGTTTTTGTGCAATCAGAATGTTATTTCTTGTTCTGTCTGTAGCTTTACTTTCTTTTATAGAAGTTTATGGGTTCTTGAATAAATCCGGGGTGTGTGCTTAGAGTTGGGGGCGAGGGGATGAGAATGGAGAAGTGAATTTGGACGGGAAGGTTGGGGGAAGTAGGTAGATGCGGATAAAATCAATGAAAAAGAGAATGGATTCACTTGCGCTCCAATCATATATCAAACTTAATCAAGCATACCATTACGAATATCAAGCTACCTTTTTGTATAAGTATAAGTAGATCAAGTTGGTATGATCTTCCTCGGACATCTTCAAACACATCAACAGATATGGAGACGTACAGGTTTCTACTACTAAAGGACATGTAGGCCATAGAGGTTTCGGAATGCGGCTGCTCCTAATCCTCAATCAAGGTGTTAAGTTAATATCTGATTTATTTATCCTAATGGATAGGGAGTGTTGTCGTTTTTCGCACATCGTTGTTGAGTTGAGTGTACATATGAAGTGGAGGGATTGCTATCAAAGTAAAAAGAAATTTGGCGGAGTCTTTGGATGGTAGTACGGACATCAACTCAAGCAAACATGAAGCATCAACCTTGCTATGGACCCCATTGCATCCACCTGGCATATTGGTATTGAATCCACGTTTATAGAAGTCGTAGCTAGCTAGACCTACCCTATTCAATCGTATTCTGGTTTATTCGCATACGCTCTGAAACAATCCAGAGCCAGTTTCATCTCCTACACAAGATGCAATCGTTTTTATCCTATGAGAAATGGCAAGGGACTTTCGTATTTCATGTTGTCGGATTCTAACTGAAATTCTTGCAAGCATACTTCGTAAATTCTACTTCATCTAAAACCGCTGTGCATTATTTCACCTCTATACCAGAAAATAAGTGCTGTCAACAACCTCCTCTCATACGTACCATCCGACAACCACATCAATACCAATACCGGCACCCGCCAAGAAAACCCCCCCCCTGGCTGCATGTCGATCTGAGTTCTGTTATATCTGGGTTTGTTTGAAGTTGCTCATGCAGAGCGAATCGTTGTTGTTGTGAGGTTTTGATGAGAGAGAGAGAGAGAGGATGGATTGTGAGGTGAGGAAGTAAATATGTACTTTGGGGGCGAAGGGGGGATGTTTTTGTTGCATATCTTACCAGCTGGGCTGGGAAACGTGCTTGGGATCTCGCTAGCTGGGAGAGGGAGAGCAAATAGGGGGGGTCACTGAAGCTAAAGTAATCTGTAAAGTTCAAAGTTCAGACGAGAGAACCTATACAGGAAAGTGAATATCTACTTCTTTTTGATGTTTTGTTGCATACCTCACCAGCTTGGGCAGCTAGGACCGAGCTGGCTGGCTGGGAATGCTAGCTGGGGGAGGGAAGTGGTTCCCAGCTCACTGAAAGAGGGAGAGTGGGGAGATTGAGCTTGCTAAACTTGAAGAAATCTGGAAAGTCCAGAGTTCAGATGAGAGAGAATTCTTGTAGTGAATATCGTTTTTTCAATTTTTTGTTGCATGTCTCACCAGCTGGCCGGAGAAAGTTGGCCAGAGATTCTAGCTATCTGGCTGGAAATCAAGCCGGGATCTCTATTTGGAACCTCTGACTAGAACCTAGCTTGTTGGCTAGGAATCGAGCTCGCTGGGGTTAGAAACATTCGGGTACTAAGCCCAATGTTCAGACAAGAAAATATTCGTAGGAAAGTGAATATCTACCTTTGTTTTTGATTTTTTTGTTGCATATCTCACCAGCCAGGACAGGCTGGGACCAATCTGGCTGGAGACTTGGCTGGCTGGCTGGGAATGTCTATCTGGGACCTAGCTGGAATCTGCCTGTGGATCTCGCTAGCTGGGAATGGAGGAATCCTTCTGGACTCGAATCGAGCTGGCCAGCTCATAAGATATGCAACATACCAACTAAGAATTTATCTAACTAGCTGGGACTAAGCAGGTTGAAGCCCGAACTGTCTGCCTGGAGACCGAGCTGGCTGAAGATTTGCTGGCTGGCTGGGTGGGAACCTCTAGCTGGAAGGAACTTTAACATTTTAAAATCCCGATGAGAGAGAATACTTGCGAGGAAGTGAATATTCACCTTTGATTTTGATGTTTTTGTTGCATATCTCAAGCCTGTCCTAGCTCATAAGACATGCAACAAACCTCCCCCCAAAAGGTAGATATTCACTATGATATAAGGATTCTCTTTCGTCTGAATTTTAAATTATTTGGGTTTTTTTGATTAGAGGTCTGATTAGATTCCAGGTCGAGATTCCTGGCTGGCTGGCTGGGAAGTGTGTTGGGTATTGTGTTGAGATGGGAATTTAGCTGAAGAAATTAGATTAGTTTACGCGTAGAGGTCAGAGATATAGAAAGAAGATTCCTCGTAGTGAATATACTGTTAATATTATCTTTCAACATTTCATTACACACCTCGTGAACTAGAACCTAGCTTTGATCCCCGCTAGCTATAATTCTCACTCACTAAAGCCAATCAACAACGAAACCCCCAGAATCAAACATCAAACTTCCAAGCAAGTCACCTCTCAGACTATCATACTAGATAACCGGCCGGTATGAGTATCTGGGTTTGTACGGGTAAGTAGTATGTTATGGCATTCATTTCCCCATCCTGAGTACTCACTCGCGTGTACTTCAAGTCGGTGTCTGGGATAAAAGTGTCATTTTCCTATGCGCTTATAATCCCATTTCTCGTTTTTGAAAAACTTGGGGAGTATGTTTGGGGAGTATGTGTAATGCATATATGTATGGATATCTGAAGAGCGGGATATGCAAACTCCAATCCCTAGACTAGAAAAGCTATCAGAATAATACCAATCCACTCAACACCAAAACCAAATTTCTTTCCCTTTCCCACCCCAAAATACATCCCTCCTCTCTTTCCCTCTTTCCCTCTTTCCCTCTTTCCCTCCTCCCTTCTTCTATTGTTATACCATACTATCTCACCCTCCCCTCCTCACCATCTACCCTCCTTTTCATCCATCCACACCCATAACAAAGTACTCCAAACCAAAATCAGAAATCCCCGCATTTGTTTGTGAAACACAACACAGACATAAACACAAACACAAACACAACATAATGCAATGCACTGCAAAGCAAAATAAATCAAATCTCTATCATCTCTTGGCACTTTCATTACATCATATCGGTTGTGAAACAGTAACAAGGACAACACATACACATACATAACGTCAAATTGGGGTCACCGAGTACCTTACTCTTAGGTATTTTGTATTTACTTGCCTAGAACGTGCTATGTCGTATTATGCTCCATTCCACTAGAAGGCATGAAATGGTACAGAGTAAGTTGTAACTTGCAACTTACTCCACTTTCTCCCCCAAAAAATCTGAAATCTGATAACCAGTACTTGTGCAAGCTTGTACATGTATGTATGTGTACAAGCAAGCTTGTACTCGGACTTGAAACAAACAGGTAAAACAAACAGGTAGATGATGATATCATTGTATTACATACTTTCACCGCATTCATTCGGTACTTGATACATACATTCGGTGCGTACATGATATATACATATATATATGTTTCACTTTGCGGTACTTGTTGTACTGTGTGTATTGTATATACACCGTCTTATGGATTCGATTTGATTTTGCTTACTAGTATACTAAGCTGAAATGTGAGTTTCTTTTTTGGATTGTAGCAAAGAATCGTGTATAGTAAGTAAGTAAGTAAGTAGTAGGATAGGAAGATTGGACTGGTAATTGAATATGGCACTGATATACTGGTATTTGTATGCAGCTAGTAGTAGAGAGTAGATTCCTCATGATTTATATTTATATATTTATATATACTAGTGGTTAGAAAAATAATAAGAGGTACAAAGTATGTACAACGCGATAAGATAAAATGTAGAATAATGTAATGTAATACAAACTTCTTCTTTCTTCTTTCTTCCTTCGTTCTTTGCTTCTTTCCTTCTTTCCTTCTTCCCTTCTTCCCTTCTTCCCTTCTTCCCTTCTTCCCTTCTTCCCTTCTTCCCTTCTTTCCTTCTTCCCTCCCCTCCCTCTCCGCATACCATTTCCCCAATCTCCTCACCTCTTCTGCTCTCCTCTCCCCCAGTAACCACACAAAGATCCCCACCGTCCGCTCGGAACCAAGCCGAAGCACAAACACAAACACCAACTCCCCACTCCACTTCCCTCCCTCCCCCAAAACCCAATCCAAATCTCAAAAATCTCAAAAATCAAAATCACCGCGAACCCCTCCCAAGCATAGTACGACTTAAAAATAGAAATTTTGGGTATTCATAAAGATATTAGTATTGATAGATCTCCCGGGATGTAAATCATTCATTATACGGTACGGTAGATCACTATAAAAATACATTTTAAAATACATTTCCCATTTTTATGTTTCATTTCTATTTTTATCTCCCCTTCAAGTTTTGAAACTCTGTATTGAAAGAAAGGTATTGAAGACGGTTATTGAAGATAGATAGATAGTGAGCATTAATTATACGATATAGTAGGGTAAATATAAGCCAGCAATACAATGCGAGAGCATACAAGTTCGTTGACTAGATGGATCA
>JWJA01004555.1:0-17632 GCA_000812885.1 Lanzia echinophila
TGGAATCAAATTGCTCCTATTGTGAAGATCAATGGCTGTCTGTCTAACCAATAATCCAGAGAGAGGAGGTATTCAAGGAGAACATTACACCTTTTCCCAACATCTATTATAAATTTGAAGTGACTCATGATTCTAGATTGTTTTCTAGTTATTTATATCATATTGATTATTTCTCGAAAACATACCATTACATCCATGTAGATGAGGCGCAGAAGTGGTGATGTTCGAGGTCTATTATGTGGATTGAAGATATTCTGTGTATGAGCGCTTCATGGTCGAGTGATCTCTTTTCGTTCGTCTGAGTGTGAAACTGTTGAGCGGCAATGCATGGTTTTTTTAGGTGAAGAGCATCATGAAGAGCTTCAACCTTGAAGAATAAGAGTCCCAAGGACTTGAATCTAGACCACTGATTCTATAGTAGCGGTCAAGCATCTGATAACATCGTTGCGTTAGTTTAAATGTCATGGAGGCAATGCATTATGATTCGAACAGAGAATATAGGTTTAGTGGTATGATATCTGGAGAGAAGGTTGAATGGCAGCGTGTAATCATCAAATGATTTGATTGCATGCATCTAGTTGTGGAGTAGGAGCGGTAGATAATAGTCAAATGTGAGGTTTGAAAGGAATACTTTGATGTGTCCAAGCGGTTGAGCGGGGAATATATTCTACTTAGATGAGGCACACCGGCAGTGTTATGATGTAAAACCTAGATGAGGTTGTGAGGTTACGGGTGGTAGTCGAATTATTATATTTGCTTTAGGTAAGCGAGAGATATTGGTATACCTATTATATTAATTTAAAGGATGGCAATAAAACCCAATAAGCAACAGATCATTTGAACTCTTAGGAGTTAAGGCATTTTTGTATTTTAGTCACCCATTTAACAAATTTTCTTAATCCCATAATCTCATGAAATACCTCAACCCGCCTTCCCCATGCTATGGGGTTGGCTTATTATGGCATCCGTTCGGGTTTTAAACAACTTCTAGTCTATTTTTTCTTTCTCTGGTAATATAATACACGAACTTCATTGAATACTCCTGGGATATTAGTTAAGTGATGGTGTTGTCCTAGCCCAGAGAGAGCTCGTCTAACTATACGTGATTCTTTTATACACGCACACACATATAAAAAAGTGGTGGGAAGAATGCTCTTTTCTCGAGGTAAGCTAGCTAAAAAATACTAGACGGCATGGAATTTGATGATGGTGGTCATATCCACAGAATGAGTAGTTCCGAGGGTGGTTGGTATATGAACTAACAATTTAGTCCTTCTCCGAGGAAGAACCATTTAGTATATTCAACTTATCCGATTTTGAAAATAATTCTTCATTCTTCATTATCATAAAAACTCCCAATATCAACTATAAGATGTCTCATATCATCTCAATCGAGCTGTGAAACCCCAAGCAACCATCAAAAACCTCAAAACGTCCAACTCCAAGCCGCAAAAATCAAAAGATCTAAAAAGAAATGTCTAAATAATACAAAATCAGACTTCATCCAAGTAAATTCACCTCTCAATTTCCTCATCTCCACTCCGCAATCCTATGCCCCGAAGTTCATCCACTCCTTCCACAAACCATCGGCACCTATAATCCACCCACACCTCACATCATACCCTCATCCACACCCACTCACAACCTCCCCACACCCCTACCCCTCAACTGCTCAATTTTCCGACGCACCTCATTAGCCTCCTTCCTCGCCTCAGCCACTCTCACCGCATCCATCACTTCAATTTCCTTCCTCTGTGCTTCTTCCTCTAACCTCTTTATCTCTTCTTCATTCGCCGATGCATCAAGTACTGGCACTCCTAGCATATTCTTATTATCTTTAGAATCAGAATCAGTTTTAATACGTAAGATATTCGCTTCGGCTTCGGATTTCATGATAAGGGAAAGATAGGCTGGGGAGGGAGTGTATGTTTCTACATCGATTGGGTCGGCGGCTGTTGCTCTTGCATCCGAGTTTGATGTTGGGGGTGTAGCTTTCAATGCGGTGGTTGCATGTGTAGAAGTGCTGGGTTCTTGTGTGCTATTTGATGTGGATGCGAGGACGGATGATTGCGAGGTCGGGGCGGTGACATATGATCCGGTCGTGGAGTCGTTGTCCATATCAACAGAAGAAGAATCGGTGGATTCAGTATCCACTTTAGAATCAGACTTCTTGGGTGATTTATCGTTTTTGGGGGAAATATCCTTGTCAATGGCTGCTTTATTAACTGAAGAAGTTGCTTTTTTTGTGTCGAAGCTTTGTGGAGATTGAACATCCGCTCTCATAAGCCCCGGTTTGGTAATTGGAGCAGGAAAAGATACGTCTTTAGCAGTAGCTGTACGTTTGGTACGTGTAAAATCGACAAACTCAGCAGGTCGCTTCGGTGCTTTTGTGCATTCTTGTTTTATTTTTATTTCGCGAGACATTGAACGCCTGAAATTCTTAAAGCAGGGATATGCACAAGTTAGATCCATGTACTCAGTTGGCCTTCTCGGAGCCTTTGAATACTCGGACTTGATCTTTGGTGAGGCGGTAAATCCGGAACCTGAAGTGACTGAGGACGTCTCGCTTTCGGTCGGCGGCGATGAAATACTATTGCATTCTGCAGTTGTAGGCTCGGCGGGCGTCAACGGAGACGAAAGTGTCCTTGATACTTTACTCAACTGAGGATGTGATGCACTATATGACGACCGAGGAAGAAGTGGTCGTAGGCCAGGCATTATTACAGCCGGTGCAGGCGCATGAATAGTGGAAGATCCTCCGCCATTTTCAAGGCTCTGACAGGGTGGTGTGGTGGTGCTGGAAGCACTACACATGACTGTAGATCGGGTTATGCTTGAAGCTTGAATAGCATTTCTATGCTCAAATCCAGGTTTCTTTGCTAGTTCTGGGCGAGCGGATTGAGACATTAGAGAACTGTGGCCTGGAAAGGACGGCACTCTTGCCCCCAAAACTAAGTTCAGATTTCCCAATTGACTCGAAGTCTCGACGTTGATCGCAGAATCCTTGGATTTCCCTACCACTTCGGGATCCTCGGGAATTTTGCCTCTATCTAGGTATCTTCGCCTCTCCTGGGTTGATGTTAAGACTCGTACGGAGTAAAGAAAATACATGCTTACCTGAAGCTGCCGAAAAGCACGCTCTTTCTCATACTCGTAAAGCTTGTTCCATGATCGCCAGTATGCGGGTAGATCATGACGAAGCTCGTCTTTGAGTCCAGTTATTGCTTCCTTCTTTGGATTAGGACCCAAATCTTCATACCGATGTACCCAAATCCTCTGGAAATCATACTTCGAAAGTTCGTCATAAACAATTTGTCGTTGATTTTTAGGAATTAGGTCCCAAGATTGACGGTGAAGCGGGACCGGTGTCTTAGCAATCGCAATTGTATCAAAGAACTCTTCCGCGCGCCAAAGATACCAAAAGCTCTGTGTCTCACTGTATCTGTACAATTGCTTCGATTTAGTGGGTGGAGCGAGATACATCTCAAATTGATCTTCAGAGACCACTTCGCCATCGACTAGTCTCAGCTTATGTGTAACTTTATGCCGATTGTAGACTGCGCGGTGAACAGGATTTCGATTCAATGTATTCAACTGTGAATCTTTTCCCTGAAGGTTTGCCAGCCTCAACTTATGCGTGCGATGCTTCTCTTCCAATTCTTCATTGCCGATGTAGTTCTCGCCTGCTTCTTTGTACTTGCAAATTTCCACTCGGATTCCTTCCAAGTTGCGCAGGTATGGACGTAAATCTCCATCTACAGATTCCAAAAAGTTGTCTAGACATCATCAGCGACGCTATTTCACGGTTTTGGAAGTAGTATATACCGTGACTGAGGGGGCCCAAAGTTAAATGAACGTTAGATTTGAGTTGTCCATCCATAATTGCATAATCAAGTGTGCTAATCGTGAACGTCTGATCCTGTTCAAGAGGTTCCTTGATAGCAGACTTTGGAAATTTCTTTTTATGAATTATGGCGTTTGAATGAATATCAAACAGCTTAACTATGACCCCATCATAGAAACCGTGATTGAATCCTGCCTTTAATGTAAATTCCAGACCAAACCTTTCAGAAGTTGAGCGTATAAAACGAGTGAGGGTACCGGCCTGAGGGTCTTTCTTCTCAACTTCCATGTATTCATCATGGTACTTCTGTGAGTCGGAAGTGATTGGAAGAGTCGGTAGACGCACGGAAAAGCGCTCATATGACAATCCCAAAGCCGCCGCCATGATGTAAAATTTCCATCAATTAATCAAATGAAGCCTTGAACAATTGAGCCGTGATGTATTGTGAGACTTGTCGAAAGATTCGCGAATTATGTGCAGTCTTCTCCAGTAAAACAATTATCTTGAATGACTTTCGATTAACTGACCAGAGGACAAAGCAGGAGTGGGGTTCTCTCTGTCGCAGCTGAAACGTGACAGACTTGGATCACAAATACTGAAGGTACTTGAAAGCAGAGAAGATCAAGGATATAGCCGCGGAAGAATACAGCAAGTTTGTTGAAGCGAAAACTGAGGATTGCAGATAACTTCGCGATAGTGTCAAAACACAATAAGGATGGTAATAGAACCGTTGGAGGTGTCCAAAGGTTTTGTTCTTAGAATCGAAATAGGTACATGGGAGATAGTGGTAAGAGAAAGGAAAGTGAATTAAGTGACGAACTGCTAGGTACTGTCTAGTGTCACAAATCACCCAATATGGAAGGAGCTCGGAGTAGCTTGATCTCATCCGAACTACTAGTCTGGATAGGGATCAGTCCATCCCACCATCACACCCGACCGAACAGCAACTTCATTCTCAAAACACATACTTCTAAAACTTCAAAATAGAACGAATCGCATGAAACCCCCTACTCTTCAACGAACCGCCCTAAGCCCTCGAACTTTGAGATTGAGCAACCTCTCCAATTCTCTTATGCAACTCCGACGCATCCAAAAACACCTCGAATCTTTCCACCTTCCCCTTTTCCTCCCCGTCTTCCACCAAAAATATCTTGCCGAATGCAGGGATTCTAATTTGCTTCCTCTCTGCATCATTCTTCACCACGTATGTGATGAAGCATGAAAGATAGATCTTATTATCTACTATATCTACTTGTATGTTAGAATGTTATCTGTAGTTTTGTTGCATGTCTTATCTCCTGCCACCTGATGTCCTAGGGTTGCGGGTGGGTTTTTTGACCAAGCATGCAGCAAAATGAGGGTGCGAAGTAGAATGACAGCAGAATTATGCAACAAAACACGGGGTTCCTGACAAAGCATATGACATTGGAGGATAGATACCCAGCGCGGAAGTGCAGATCTCGCGATTCATTCCGGAATATTCCTGCCCAGACGGAATTGAATCTTTGTCCAACTTACCAATCTCAACAATCTCATGCTTCATGCTCTCCAAGAGCGGATTGACCGAATTAAATAACTAGAAACAGATCTAGTCAGCGGCGCTCATAATCAGTTAGAATTCAAAAAATTACAAACAGAACACTTCTGCAGAGGAAACATACCCCAAAAACCGCGTCCAAGCCCTTCACTTCTTCATAATTCGAAAATCTGAATGAAGATCGGCGAGTTAGTAATTGACTATAATGGAGTATATTGGAAGAAATAGGAAATGAGATTGCCTGATTGAGAAAGTAAGAGGTTGCATAAGATGAAACGTGAAATGGAGAATGGAAACGAGGACTGAAAAATCAAAGAACCGATGCTCACCTCAATACCGCATTCTTGCTATAAAAATCTCCCAGACGATCCGTAGTTAGCGAATCTGATGCTTTATGGAACTGTATTCAGCATGAGCCTCAAATGATTCTCAATGTTATTTTGTTAGAAGTGAGGAGCGTACTTCTCGCATCCAATTATATATTGATACTTTCGGTGATGAAGCCATATTTGGAACTGATACCCGTGATATAAGCAGCAACGATAAGTAAAAGAAGCAGCAAGTATAAAGGTATACTTGGCTTTTATATGCCGTCCGGCACATAAAATGGTGTGGTGCACCGTCATGTCATCTTGCAGCGGATAATATCCGACAGATCTATTATATCCGACCACACATTTGTTTGCTGAACAATCAATCACCAGTGGTGAATCGATTTCTTGATTACATAAGATGTGGGGGTCAGGATTTCCAACCAAGTCGGCAGGAGAAGGTACTTGTCAAATATTGCTGTGGAAACAGAAAGTACAGTGATCACTGTATGATTGATATAAGGGAATGGGTACATCAGCTTGCATTTCACTTCATCCCCGCCATCATCAAAACAAAATTCTTGAAAATCCCAATAATCAATTAACCATATAACAGAAAAAAATACTTAAGCCATATCAACATACAAAAAAGCAACTCAGCATCGAACCCGCAAATGAGCATTCAAACCCCCTCAAGGAAAGAACCACCACCAGCCGCCGTATCCACAAAAATCGAATCATTCAAACCACACACATCAAAAAGCGCCTTTGGCGTAAGTTTCTCGGGAGTGCCCACCACCCCATCTCTCTTAAGTCTCAAAAACGTCTCATTAATAGCCTGATACGCGGGGGCCAGTGCCGCGAACGAAAAAATCATAATCCTGAAGCCCATTTCCTGGGCCTCCATAGTCGTAATCACAGGCGTACTCCCATTCTCCACCATATTCAACAGAATCGGCCAAGGCGCGAATTCACGCACCGTTTTGGCAGCCATTTCTTTAGAAGTATAGCCCTCGAGTAAGCCGACATCGGCACCCATTTCACGAGCAACTTTCAAACGCTTGATGCATTCGTCGTAGCCGAGTTGTTGTAATGCGTCTGTGCGTGCGATTAGCACGATGTCGGAATGCATGGAGTCTTTAGCCGCTTTGGCGGCCCGGATTCGCATGTAGAATTCTTCTTCGGGGACCACGCGTTTTCCTTGCAAGTGGCCGCAGCGCTTGTTTTGGATTTGGTCTTCGATGTGGAATCCGGCTACGCCGGCGCGGATGTAGGATTTGACGGCTTTGTCGATGATGAGTGGACCTGTAGACCGGAAGAGAAAATTTTGGTTAGCTTTGAATGGAACTATGGGTTCTTGGGTGTGGTGAGGATTTGACTTACCACCGTACCCGGTGTCCATGTCGGCGATTAGGGGTGGCCCGTATGGATCAAGATTTGCGATCATTTCCGCATGTTCTTTCATATCTGCTAATTGAGCGATCCCAAGATCTGCCATGCCTAAGCGCGAAGCAGTGGTACCTGCTCCGGTCTATAATCATGAATTAGCTTAGCAGAGTGTTTTGGATGTCGACCATTAACTGGCACTTTGTAGTCTAAGATGTTAAGTTGATAGAAACGTACCATGTACAAGGCAGGAAACCCGACTTGAAGTGCAACTCGAGCCGAAATCCCATCATACACACCAGGACAGACGATCAACTCGTCGGTATCTCTGAGCATGTATTTCAACTTCGTGGCGCCAGACAAGTATTGTGGCGTTTCATTGACCGTGTTGTTATTGAATATAACCGTGACTTTTTCGGAGTAGGTAGGCATATCAATGCTGAAAGTCTGTGTTTTGCTGTCATAGCTCGTGACTGAAGTTATGGGGGAGGTGGGACTCTAGGGGTTTTGATCAGCTTTGAGCAAAGATTTAAAGATCTTTTGCATACCAGATATCCGGAGTCGTCGATGATTGTCTCTTGAATTATGGGGAAGGTTTCCATTTTGGTGTCCATGTTGGTGGTTATACTGAGGTGGTTTGGGGGGAGTAGTGCTAAGAACTGATGCTTTTTGTGATGGTTGTCTTGATGTATGAATGTAGACATGAAGTGTGTTTAGTGAGGGGTTCTCCATCAGGAAGACACACAGGTTTATATAGACTCTGATTGAACAGAATCCTACAGAGCAACTTCTTCATGATGTCGGACAAAGTGTTCTCGTGAACGGTTGACGCAATCAAGATTTGAAATCACTTCTTCCTCTTTTGCATACACAGTATTCTTCCGTCGCTTGGCGGTGGAAGGTATCTGAAATAGATCGGAGATAAAGATAAAAATGAAAATCTCTCAGTTACATTCCGACGTGAATCCTTATCGAATCCTTTCAAATGCTATGCATTTTTCAATATCACTACAACTTAAGAACAATACCAAGAGAAAGGTATCTTGGCGGACACAGATAACATATACTCCAGACCGTTCTTCTGAAGATATGCATGTGTAATCCTGCATTTGACAAAAAACAGTTATCTGGGCACTATATTTCAGCTCACTCCGCGACAGTGAAGGTGTCAAAGACGGACAATCAACTTTTACCGGACTCCCTTCCGGTCTGCATTTATTGTATCTTTTAGGGGGGTTGGTTGAATTTAACGGCGACTGCCGAGAAATGCCATGGGGAGGCAAGAAAATCAGAAGCAGAAGAAATCCCTCAATGCGTAATCATTGGCGCGCGAAGTCGGGCAGCGGAATGAATTCCTTGCTTTGAAACCCTAGTAATCCAAACTTTGGAGATAGCATACTCCTTGGCTTCCTCGCTGCTTGTTCTTCTGTCCCATGGTAGGTTGGTTCGGTGTTCTTCTCGTGGAAAATACAAATGCTGAGACGGTTAAGATGTTTGCTGACGATTCTGGTGGTTTTACAGACATATTAATGTTTGTTCTTGATTATTCTCGTAGCCAATAAACATATAAGACAAATTGAGGTGATCCAAAGGTTTGAGAACTGTGCTCCACGAGAGATGCATAACGACGCCACGTGTTAGGGAGCACTGGATAGAATGGTAGACGTCTGCGGTCTCGGACACCTAGGTAGGTAAGTACCCAGTATAGAATTTGGCTGGTTACAAGACTTTAGCCATGTCGCAATCTCGCGCACCTTGGCAACTACCTACACTACCTAGTCTACAACCGAGGGTTACAGGTGATAGATAAGCAGCGGTAGATGGCGAGTAAAAGCCAACAGTTAGAGTGCGACTACTAGGAGCCGCAACTTGTAAGCTGTACCCAATGTATACCCAACCCACGAGCATCTCACCGATTATACTATTTAGCTATAGAATATTAGCCACTCGAGATAAGCTTCGGCAGATCGATACTGTCGAGTGCCATTTTCAGCTCCAATAAGATCTAGTGGCGGTTTGAGAAAATGCACCTGCATAACATTTTGATTGTACCTATGAAGAAAGATATCGAAACCCTGTTCCAAATCCGCGCGCCGCACACGAGCCGCCCAGATCAATCTTCATGGTCTGTGGCGAGATTGCGAGCTTGCATGCTCCCAAAGCCCCATACCACTTGCCAAGAGTCCAAGTCCAATAGTGGCACCATTTCCGCGCCAAATATAAATGAGTGGAGAGCTACGGCGAGAACGCACCATTTAGCCAAGACTGTAGCCAAGATCTTGAGGAGAGGAACGGGCCGAGGTGATTCACGAAAGCTAAGAAATTGTGATGTACGAATCCAGGATTTTCGATAACAGAGGCTCATGAAAAATTGAATCCGTTCATCCGAAGTAGAATATTACAATACAAGATCGCTGGCGAGCCTTGCGTATGGTCCTTAAAGTGGGTATCTTTCTTCATGCCAAGACGGGGAAACCAAAACTGCTTGTTAAAGTGGGTACGAAGATACCGTATCTACACCCCAGATACAATGCCAAGACAGGAAAGCCAAGACAGCTTTTCCTTTCACGGCCTTCATACCAGTGTATTGAACGTCTCTCCGGAGCTCCTGTAACTTCGAGATGAAGATAAGGTATACGATGCACGCAACCATTTCGAGAATACCAGTTTTAGGAAGAATTAGCGATAGCGAGCATGAATTCCCAAGAGTCTTAAGATTCCATAATCTTCTTTTCGAAATTAGTTGTCTGTCTTGTCCCTCGTCTTCCTCCTAACTTCGCAGTGATTTACCACAATCTTACAAATTACCCCCTCCTTTTCATTTCGGTACTTAATTTCCTGGTTTCAATTTCAATATGAAGGAACAACAAGAGGCACTACCACATAATAATAGCCCCGATGTCATTAGAGCTGATAGTCACCAACGGGATAATCAAAAGCCCTTTGGGGCTAGACTCAAAAAGTATTTCTCGCAGGAAGTAAGCACAAATCGTGCAGACATCCTCATCTTGGTCTGCTGCCTCATCACTGGATTCTTGGACAGTACTTTGTATAATGGTACGTTCATGCTACAATGAAATGTAGATATACGTCATTGGCATATCTAACAATTGACCATAGCTTTCAAGACCTTTGTATCGATGCAGACCGGTAAATCCCCACATCCTATCTTTCTCTAATAATCAACCATGAAACTCATACCTCATTCTTTTTTCCCCTCCTCTTCCTTTCTCCTCCTCCTCCTCCTCATTCTACTTATTGATTTGATGACCATGTAGGCAACACAATCTTCGTAGCACTAGGAGCGTCGGGGCAGAACAATCGCCCATATGGTTGGGCACGCTCTCTCGTCTCGATCGTATTCTTTTGCATAGGATCATTTACCTTCTCACGATGTCATCGGTTCTTCGGTCCCTTGCAACGAAGTACACTTGTTGGTTCATTCTTATCGCAAAGCTGTTGTATTTTGGTGGCGGCGGGGTTGATTCAAGGTGGTGTTATCGTGGGCACTGTACCCGCAGGCGATGAGGTTCACTGGAATCAAATTGCTCCTATTGCGTTATTGAGCTTTCGTACGTTGTTTCTTTTAATTCTTACCTTCTCTCCGCCTCTATATCACAAACACCCTATTAGGTCTTTCTTACGTCTATCATTCTCCCTTTGGTTCGACTTGCTATCTACGAACTAGACTAACTCTTTCTGATACTCCGTAGAATCGGCTGGTCAAATCGTCTCCTCTCGTGTCCTCGGCATAGGAGAAGTGCCTACTATCGTTATCACATCACTCCTCTGCGACCTTCTTTCTGATCCACTTCTATTTAGCTTTGCAAGCCATAACGCAAAGAGAAATCGAAGAGCGGTGGCATTTGTGTTGACGATTGTAGGTGCCATTATTGGGGGTTGGGTTAGTAAGGTTACTGGGAATGTACAAACAATGCTTTGGGTGGCGGGTGGTTGTAAGATTTGTTTGACATTGGGATGGGGTTTCTGGAGTGGGGTGGTGTGAACATAGAAGATGGGGTTATTACAGCGTAACCAAAAGAAAAAGAAATAGAATTTAGATGTCAATGAGGAATTGATACAGACGTGTATAAGGAGTAAGAAGGAGAAATCCACTTGGGGCTTGGAGGGTGTCGACATAAAAAGGTCACAGTACAGATGAATGGAGCATCAGATTGTACTAACTCGTGAAACAGCTAGGCGAGCCCATTCTTGAATTGGCGGAACAAACTCGAAAAGAAAACCCCAGTATGAATTGATATCTGGATATATTTTGGTGTTGAAACTTCATCAAACAATGCTTTTTGACGCATCCTATGCCATTCCCATTACCCAATCCCAAATTAGCCGTTGTGTTGAAACTCCTGAACAATCTATGAAAGACAGTTCAATTATTTTGCGGAAGCCGCAAAGGAATTGATATAGCTTGCCAACTTTTCTGCCCCCTCCAAGGAAATCGAATTGTAGTTGCTTGCTCGAATGCCTCCAACACTTCTGTGACCCTTTAGTCCCGTGAGACCTTTTTCGACGGCCCCGTTCAAAAATGCCTTTTCGGCGTCTGCAATATTTTCTAGCTACAAGGATATGTCAGCAAAAAGATTTAGCCAAAAATCCTTTTGATGATGACTTACAGTAGTGACTCGGAAACATATGTTCATCCTCGAGCGAGCACTTTTGTCCGGAACAACTTTGTAAGCCTCGGGATGTGCATCAAGAGCAGCATATATCAAAGCAGCCTTTTTGTCTGCAATTGCCTGCTGTCCGTCGACCTTGTCAGGAAATGTGGCCAATAACTTTTTAAGCACTTGACCAGCAATATAAACACTGGAAATCATTAGCATTATTTCTTAATATCGCTTGAACACTTCGTCGACTTACTCGAATATGCTCAATGTGTTGTAGAGGCTGTTGTTTTTAGCAATAGTCTCGTAAGAAAGTACGATTGGACCAATTGGTAGTCCGAGCTTCCTTAAAAGGGTCGGGGCTGGAGTAGCAACAACTGGGGGTAAAAGACTCTTCTTTATGATTACAACAGTGATGCCGGTGCTTCCAAGATTCTTTTGAGCGCCAAAAAATATGACTGAAAAATTCTTGACGGGTATACGTCTCGAGAGAATGTTGGAGGACATATCAGCTACTACTATTGGTCCTTCGTCTTCACCACTTGGCTCCAAAGATTTTGGGAAGCTGGGAAACTCAACACCATCGACGGTTTCATTATCGCAATAGTATATCATGGCAGGGTTCTTGGAAAGTTTCCAATCTTTCTCCTCAGGAATCTTTCCAAATTTGCCATTGTTGATTTGCCTCGAATCAGCGACAATATTGACATGCTCTTGACCAATCAACCGAGCCGCTTCTTGGCTGGCTTTCAGAGACCATGATCCGGTAACCAGGTAGTCAATCTTTAATTCTTCGTCGACAGCCTTTTGAAGTTGTTGCACTAGAGCATCTTCGGGGATATCCTTGCCTTCAGAAATTCCCAAGCTCTTCAGAATCTTTTGCTTTCTTCTCTCAACCCATACCCCAACCAAGTTATAAACAGTTGCAGAGAACTCGCCACTACCACCGCCTTGCATGAACAGTATTTCATACTCATCCGGTACATCTAAATATTCTGCGAGGTCGGCTTTAGCTGCATTAAGGACATTTGCTGCAATTTCCGATCGGTGGGAATGCTCTGCAATTCCAAGTCCAGTTCCATTGTAATCTACCAAAGCTTCAGCTGCTGTTTTTAAGACGTCGGTTGGCAGCAGAGCGGGCCCTGCACCAAAATATGTAATTTCTGAACGACTTGGCATTTTTTTTTTTCGAATGGGTCGATCGTAGGTAATAATCCGATGAAACAACTCTATTAAAAATGCAGGCAAGCGGTCAGCGGGGGTTGGTTTATAGACATTGTTATGGAAGTACAATGATTGTTGTATGACATTCCTGTCCTGCAATGAGAAATCCGATCCCGGGCTTCATAATTGCGATGACTTGAAAGCTTCCAAAGACTCAACATTAACTTACTAGGTATATTTTCTCACCTATCACCACCTATTGTCTTGATGTTTGATTCAATTGTAGTTTCCAAATTAAGGAATTGTGTAGAAGTTATGGAATTGATGGAATTGAGAAGCAATTTAGATGAGTCAAAAGAAGAAGAAGTTTGAAGGCGGGACTTTAACTCTCAAAAGATTTTACCCCAGATTTCCCTATTCGTCAAGTGGGATGTTTAGCGTCGTCCAAATAATCCATGTTTATCCAGCCTTCCTTTTTTTGGGGGGGGGAGTTAGAACCAATAATTCACTAAGGCTGAGATGAAAGCTTTTGAGATCGGATGAATTGAAGGATAATAATTACTTATTACTTCACCTCGGCGACGACGAATATCACATTGAATTGATGTTGATACTACCGTTTTCACGCGAATTGGTCCTTTACTCATAATAATTCATTCCCTCTATGATAAATATGGCTGAGCGAAAAATGTCCGAGGCAGGTTCCTCCAGAGACCCAAAACCGACCGCATCATTCCGTACACATAGCCAAAAATTTCAAATGAGAAGACAATTGCTAACGGATTTTAGCTACACATAATTCACCTCGAGTTTGGTTCCTAACGTGTGCATTATCACCATTGGCTGTTCGATTGATTAAGCTCTTACTTGCGCACGGCGATTACATTGCTGCCGGACTACCTCCCAACGAAATTGAGGATGATGGTAGAGGTGCTGAGTTTAAGGAACTTATAAATGAATGCAAAAGTGGACGCAAGAATCGCGAAGGTTGGAAGGACAGAATACGAGGTATCCGGTGTGATGGCAGGTGAGTCGCATTTGCTGAGCATCAAAGACGAAAAGCTCAAGTATAGACAGAGTTATGGGACAATGTGGAGCTGCGATTGCAGAAGCTATTGAAACGTTCGGACGCATAGATATATTGATGTGTTGCAATTCCGAAGGTATAATTACCCACCCATTGAGATATGATGTGATGCGATGTCATGCTAACGGTGTATAGCTGTCGTCGGAACCGTCGAAGAGCTTTCAACTTGCGCAGCAACTCAAAATCTTGTACGCGATCAATTCGAAGTCATATTTTTTAGTCATGTCAACTTCATAAAAGCCACACTTCCGTCACTACGTGAAAAACATAATGGCCATATTGTTGTTCTTACAGGAATTACGGGTCACATTGGAACGCCCGGCATGGCCATGTATAGTGCGGCGACCTGGGCTCTAGAGGGATTTTGTGATTCCCTAGCTTATGAAATTGCTCCTTTCAACATCAAATTAACGATCGTTCAGCCCAACAAGGAAATATCATTACTCTCGAATAAAATAATTTTCGCACCACAACTGCCACAATACGCAAGTCAGAACAATCCTGCTCCTGGTCTGCGGGACATTTTGACAAATGTGGTAAATCTGCAATCAGATGCCTACGCAGACGAAAAACATGGAAATGCAACCAAGCAGCCAATTGAATCTAGATACCCAGATCTACCAAGCGAAGCTAGGGATAGGTTAGTTTTAGAGACAGTCCATGCTTTGACCGCGATCGGAGGTCACGAAAATCCCCCAGCAAGGCACATCGTTGGCCATGAAGGAGTAGCTTCAGTTAAAGAAAAACTCAAAACCATCAGCGAAGAAATGGAAGACTTCGTAGAAGTTAGCTGTGCCGTGGATATTTTTAAAAGTGATCTTGGTCGGGCAGCATTGTCCGGGGCTTCAAAAGCTGAGGCCACACCCGTTACCGCCACGATAAGTGAAAACATTTGATTTCCCCGCAAATTCATCGTCGGGCATGAAATATATCCAATTATTCCTCAGGTTGGGCGGCAAATATCTGGAGTGATCGTTTACGACTGATTCGAAAGGCGAACCAACATTTTAGGATACAAGTTTATCTATACTACCTTTGCTCGCTAGAAAGTTGCTGGTCCTGAATATCACTGCTTTCCAATTACCGAATTTTTCCCACCCTCCGGAAAATGACGACCACGACGAACAGAACCGAATTCACAGTTCTGGTCACCGGATCGGGTGTGGGTATTGCACAACTTTGTCAATTGTCAGAATACGCCATGCCCATTTCACTGACACTATATAGCCCTATCCTGATCTCAATGGTGGTCGGTTTTCCGCCGAACATAATTCCGCTCATCAAATCACCGAACGACTGCCTAGTTCTATCCTGGTTGGTCATCCATTAAACCTAACTGCCCTACCCATTCGAATTATCAATGATACAGCTGCAGACGGTCAGTATGTTTGTACCGAATATGGCTTCATCCGCCCTTATATCAAGAAGCTGTGGGATCATTATGAGACCAAAGTAGATCTATTCTTGCATTTAGGCATGGCGGGTCGAGAACCATTCTGTATCGAAAGAAGTGCATTCAACGAAAGGTTCACATGCGGTTGGTATTCAATGTTCGAAGAAGGTACCGAGGGATTTTAAATGCGGCTTGATGATGAAGGACGGACGATCAAGGACTTGACAGAAAAGGAAGGCAAAGGCATGTGGGATGATGCACCCATGGGACTTAGAACTTCCGTCGATGTTGATATAGCTGTACGAGACGTCATTAATGTGATTAACCAGCCCGGAAAGCTCAGCACAACCTCATTGTCTAGAGATTCCACATCTGGCGCAGAATCAGAGGGTCTTGCCAAGCAAAATGCCGATGTTGTTGCTCATTATGATGCCGGTTCATATTGTTGCGGTTTTACATACTATGAGAGTATGGCGGATTGCTGGAAGAGAAAGTCAGACAAGAAAGTGCTATTCTTACATGTTCCTAGCAAGACAGATCCTCAATTGGTAGAAAGGGGCGCGGATGTTGTATGTGCTGTGGCTGGAGCTGTTTGTGAACAAATCGCACAAGGTACGATATCGCCTGACGATTTGTTGGATTGAGGTCCCGTTTTTGAATGAACCGGTTATTATATGTATATTTTATCAAAAATAATTCATTTGAAGATCGAAGGATATTCGTGTGTTAGGTCAAAATATTGCACGAGTGTACACCGAATTATGTAATTGGGATTCATCAATTCCAATTCCCGGTGAGGTTGTGTTCGTATTCACTTTTATTGCCCGCGAGTCGGAAATTTTTGACAAAATTAGAACGCATCATTCATTTCGCGATGATGTGCTAAATTTTAATAAATAATTCAATTGAATCTCGACCAAGCATTTAATTTTTTTATAGTAATATCTAACTTGTTGCGTTAAATTTCATATCAACATCCAATAAGTTCGTAGTGGCAGATCTGGTGTAGCCTTGCCATAAGGCTGAACGAACGACACCCCTTGGCGAAACCTCGGCTTCTGCATAAATTCCCAATATTATTATGGATATCCTCAACTCCCTTCGAACGCCAGACACAACAACGCCGACATGACCAGCATACGTCTCACATTCCTGTATCCGCCGTTATTTCGGTCAATGCGAGTCTGCGAACCCATCGCTCCAAAAATACGGACATGTACCCGCAGCAAAACAAATACTGGACCTAGGCATTTCGGGACAACGCATAGAAAAGGCGAAATATTCGTTCAAAGACATGGGAAAGCTGTAGAACCTTTCCTGAAAGAGGGCGAGACCGAAGGGAATACCAAGGTTTTTACTCCGAAAAGACAATTAGAAGAAGAGGAAGAGGAAGAGGAGGTGGTCACCAATGTTACGAAAAAAGAGACACTTTCGTCTGCCCCGATAAAGGAGAACCCCGCACCACCCAAAGAAAAGCCTCAAAAAGAGCCCTCTTCCACCGCACCCTTATCCGAAGAAACCCAAACAGCGGCCGTTCTTCCTGGGGATGCCGAATACAAAACTCCTGGAGCTGGGCCTCAAGGGCCGACGTCTCGTCAACGAGCTACTGCCAACACAAAAGATACCATAGCCCCTCTCGAAACAGTTCTCCATATGCCCCCTCCTCAATCGCCCGAGTTCGAAAATGACTCCAAGCCACCGCATTTGCAGACCCCGCCTTATGTACATCACTTTGATACTTATGCTTTGGTACAGCAGGTTGAATCGGGTGGGTTTAGCAAGGAACAGAGTATTACAGCTATGAAGGCTGTGAGGGAGTTGCTGGCTGTTAATTTGGATGTCGCGAAAAAGGGGTTGGTCAGTAAGAGTGATGTTGAAAATGTATGTAGTAGTTACTCTGCTATCTTTACGTCTTCTATAATACATAACTAACAAGCGCTTTCTATCCCCAGGAGACATACCTCTTCCGCGCCGCATGTTCGGAACTCAAAACGGAAATCCAAAACAATCGCAAAGCGAACGAGGAGAAGATGCGGAGGGAACGTACGCTCTTGCAGCATGAAGTGGATATTTTGAATCAAAAGTTGTCGCAGGAATTGTTGACGCTGAAAGATGATCTGAAGGGCATGTTTGATGATCGTAAGATGATGGTTAGAACGGATCAGCGTGCTATGGAGAGCGCAGTATGTTTTTTCCCTTCCGCTTTCATCCTTTCCCTTCCCTTTCCATCTCCTCTCCCTTCATCTTCTATTCCACCCATCAGGGCCCCACTCTAGCCCCACCCCCAC
>JWJA01004556.1:0-26725 GCA_000812885.1 Lanzia echinophila
CCCCCCCCCCCCCCCCCCGCGCAACTCTCCATTGGACATCACAAACAACCCAATCTTTTAGATTAGTTTTCTCATCATGATTATCCCCTTTACCGAACCGAAATCACACACCCTAGCATTCGAGGTCGCATCACATAATTACAACAATTCATGCTAGGGATAGGATCTCTGGCCGCCGAATGGATAAGTTACGGAACATTCGTTGGACTTAGCTCATCCGCGCAATCAATGGCGTCTCCCTCTCGGTCTGCAAATGCTTCTAGCCGTCATCCTCGGTACATATTCCCAATCCCTCGCTCGCCTGCTTGTACCATTACATACCATTCATCATTTACACTTCTCACCAATCCCGGCCGTATTTTTCAACATGTTTATCCATCCATACCTGAAACAGACGGCAAGATTGCCCGCTCGAGGGAGGAGATGAGATGAATTGTTTGTTTATTAAAGCATACGTTTTTTATTGTGAGTGACTCTTTTAGTTTTTTTTTACTGTACTTGGATTGTGGGTATATAAGGGTATGGATGGAGGGAGGGAGTTGTGGATATAATACTACTTACAATACATGCATACATAAGTTCCCAGAACAGACAAAACTCGTTACCAGTCCAGATACGCCGCGGATCTCTCGAGAAGAGAAGAGCTGCGGAGATTAGTGAGAAGGGGAAATTCCATCATGAACAGCCTGGATACATACAAGACATAAATAATTACGAAATAATAATGCTTTATATGCGTGGATCATCCGTCATCTGGTTATGAAATCGAAGTATATGAATACACAAAAATTAAAAACTCCAGTTCATATATCCAAGTCATAAAACCAACCACAGAACCATCACTCGATATCAAGACAAGGTACAGTACATTAAACACTACAAAAAATCCCATAAACAAGCCATCCATCACCAACAATCCAAAACATACTCCATCCAACCAACCAACCAGCCCATTTCACATCTATCTATCTATATTTCCAGCCGCCCCGCCCCAAAGGCATTTGAACATCGAGAATCTACGTACAGTATCATCTACTAGTAGTCAGTCATATTCCCAGCCGGCCCCAAAGCCACTTAGTTCTATGTAATTCGGCAGCATGTCTTCACAGAAATATAGTATTAAAATATTGTAATCTTTAGTAAACACTGCAAAATTTTCGTCGACCTTAAATACTCAAGTAGAGTAAGTATCTTTCTTCTACCAGCGCCTTGCATCAGCCTGAAGCACCAATTGGTAAACTTCAAGTCTCAAATCAACTCAATAAATCAAATGTTTAAACATCAGCTTGTAGGTTTGAGAATTGGATTATTCCAATTCGAGTTAATGATTGTACTACTAATATTCTTGATTATTAGATAAAAAGTTGGACTTTGAGGTATTGCGTTGTAATGCTGCTAGTTAATGAACTACTGCATCCTTTGGTGGAGGAGAAAATGAGTAGGAATGGATCTCACACATGATATAGTAGAATCAAACCGAATGAAAGTGTGGTTCTTTTGAAGTTTACATTATCATAGTATTGGTATCTGTATATGCGCCTTCCCATCTACCCGCACAAGTAAAATATGCCTCCTGGCTTAAAAGGGGCGTCTAATCTTTCCTCCCATCTTTCCTTACCGCAGCAACCACTGCAAAAGTCAAGTAAAATACTTCGCCCCCATCACCATTTAACTAATAAGTGCCCATTCATCCCGCCGTCCTAAAAGCAGTCATGTCAAGGTCCTACTCCCATCCAAGTCCAAACCAAACCAAACCAAACCAACCAAATCGATCCAATCAGTCAGGTCAGTTAGTCAATAAAGTCAATCCCGTCATGTGTGATCCCCTTCTCCCCCGCTGCCCCTTCAAACCCATCTAGAGTCCATCCTCTTGGGCATTTCTATAAATTAGAGACAGAATTCTGTGTGATAAAAAGGATGTTGCATCTCGTGCTTTTCGTCATCCCTAAAATTTCGAACCGGAAAAAATAGATTCGAAAACGTTGGTATTTTGTACAGCGAAAGCTCTTTAAATGCACTCTTCGAACATAGACAAAGATGTGCATTTATAAAAAGAGTGATTCGAAAGTCCGGACAACTACATTAATAGCCTGCTGCATGCTGAAATAAATACGCCGACTCCGCTATGCAATGTGTGTATGTATGTGCTTCATGATTAAAAGCAAATGATCCGCCTTCTTTTATGATATTCGATTGATGAGAAATAAATAAAAATGAAATACGCCAGGCGCCTGAATTGACTGCCTTCTATATCTTTGGCGCATAATGTTCGTGCCGCATCTCGTTGGGTATCTGATCTGGCTTTTATGCGTATGGGAAACAGAAGGCATAAGTTCTTTATACAAAAAGAATTTGTGTTGCAGAAAGGAAGAATCTCGTTCAGCATTCATTCATGTAGGAGTTTGTCGGCCAATCAAAACCCGCATCTGTCCAGGATGTCAAATTCACATTTGCCTAATTGTGTTAGTAACTTCTTGGTGGTAGGAATGCGATATCCTGAACTTACATAAGGCCCTGGGTGGGCGGTAATATACTCGGTTGTTGGATAGCCATCGGGATCACAGGTAACGGACTCTGATCCTTCTGGTTGATATATCCGAATGTAATCGAAGCGCATGGTAGCTGGGAATAATGTGTTCAAGTTCGGCATCATGACTTGAGAGAAACTGGTACCCATTCCCAAGTTCATGATAAGGGCCATGGGCTCTTCAGGTATGGTACGTTGTCCAATGTTACCGTTGGGCCTTAGAGCACGGCCATCAATCTTCCAAGTGTATTGATCACCAACAAACCATGAAATTTCTCCAGCAGCTCCAGGAGTGTATTCGAATCCGTAAGTTTGATAGCCATTGCCGTCGTACCAATCGTCATTAAGCCAACTGATCCCAGACATGGCTTGTTGGTAATTTCCTCCACGATAGGCATTTATCATGGTCTGCTCATTATCATAGACCTCTGTATAGTCGTAGTCAGGCAGATAGAAGATATCGAAAGGGGCAATTTGGTATGACTGAGACGCCGTTCCAGTGGCGTTGTCCTGAGCTCCGGGACCAATGAAGCCAACACTTGCTTCTATTCCATCGATTTCAGGCGCCGAGCGCGAATTGCCCCTAGAAGGATGGTCTTGATTCTTGCAGGTGCATGCTGGTAACTTCATGCCCGGCAGCCAACTCATACCGTCGGAAGAACTCTGATTTGGTGTAATTCCAATATCGCATTTGTCCTCATAGCTGTATGGCCACATTCCCTCGGTAGTAGCTTGATATCCTGGTCTACCCAAATTTCCCATCGTCCAGAAACCAGGCCAGAACCCCGGCCAATCACCGCGCCCAGGCAGGGAAATACTAGCTTCTACGCGGCCGCCTTTAAAGCACAACTTATTCCACGATTGTACCATTCCTGAGCGGTAGTTCAGATTGTGACTTTGGAAGGCATCGAATTTGATATTCAGAGTCCCGTTGGCAGTCGACACAGCATCAGGGTCGTACCACTCCAAATCTTGAGTAGCTCCGTACCAGATATCCACGGCCTGGAAAAATGGATCGTCACCATCGTAAAAAGTTCGTCCATCGGTATTGAATTCGTCGGAAAACTGGGTCTACTTAGCATTGGTCAAGATGAATCAGCTTTCAATACTTACCACAAGGGTTAACTTGGTCCCATCCTGGGCGGTTTTACTTTTGGCACTAGAGGGTGTATCTGGATCTACCAGGCCCGTTCGTTGGTTCTTCAGAAGGGCTACTTTATCCGATAAACAATCTGCTGAAGCTGCGCAAGCTCCATTTGTGGGGTCGATGAGTTTCTGTGCGAACGTCCTGAGAATTGATTAGCTTTTTGTAGTGGGAGACCACTGAATGAAGGCCTACAAAATTGGGTATAGAACAAATAAACACAATAGCGCCAAGGTAATCAGCGCCAAACCACCGAGATTTGTTGCGCCTCTTCTGTTCCATATATCACATCTAGGCTCTTTATCGTTCGGATCTGGATTGTGTAGGTAATCGTCCTTCTCTACGTCTTCCGGAAAAAGTAGTAATCCTGCGGATGGCATAATGTTGTATTTTTCCGATACTGTTTGCGTGTTGATAGCGTCATCGTCACTATCCCCAGCCCTCGAGGAAGCCCTTGAATGGTCATCGAATGGAGAGCCAAACGGTCCCATCCGACTATCTCTGCTTCCAGCCTCTGAACTCCAGCTTGTTCTCCGCGAAGAAAAGCCTGACACTGATGGGGATGGCATTGGATAGTCGGAGTATTGGTGTTGATTATTCGTCGCTGACCGTGACCTCGATGGAGGAAGTAGCATTTCGTTCGATTGTGCAACATCTGGAGACCCATAGACTTGGGGGGAAGGAAGTCGTGATTGTTGCGAGGCCGAAGTTGGTGGACGCGGTGGAGGTATTAAGTTCCGTGAGGTCCCTGGGGTTCCTGTATCAGAGGGAGAGGCAGAGCTATTGCCAGAATTTAATGGGTTTCCTCCACTTCCAGAATTAACCGTGATTTGTGGAGGGCGTCGCTCCGAGCCACCATACGAATGGTCCATAATGACGATATTCCAAAGCTTCGACTCTTGACTTTAAAGGAATCTTGGCATCTGCTACGTTCTTGGTGGTCGTTGTATTTAGATTGTGTTTTGATTGTTTGGAATGTAAATATCAAGGAATTCTGTAGCGTAGGGCTGCGATATCCACTACACGCTGCTATTAAATCGTCTTTGAAGACAATTGATGCGTTATGTTCAATCGAATTGACGAAATCGTTTTGTGGGTTATCGCTTTAGAATTATTGAATGTCGTAGATTTGTGCTGGTGAAGTGTGGATTGATGGTTGAAGCTTTGGTCTCGAAAAAAAAATGACCAGAAGTAGCTACGCTACCAAGAAAGGAGGTGTTTATCCAAAGAAATCCTTCTGCAATTTAAACAAGAAGCGGTTTGGCGAAAGGTGTAAACGAATGTCGATCGATTTGAAGAAGAAATCTCCAAAGTCGTAATAAGTCGTCAACCAAGTATAAGACTTAATAATGAAAAAGTATTGTTTGCTACTTTTGAAGTCCTCCTCTCTCTCTCTCTCTCTTCCCGAAGGTTTGGTTATAATTAACAAAAGAAGGAAAATAAAAGTAGGTAGGTACCTAGGTACTCAAACAGTGAATGAACAAACTAGAGAGAGTGTGTGAGTGAGTGAGCGAGTGAGCATGGGAAGAAAAGTAAAGTTGTAGATTGATTTTTGGGCATTCTATCCGTTATGGGTAACAAGTTTGAGTGGATAGATGGTGGCGCTGTGTTTAGAAAGGAAACTCTTTCATACCGATGAACTGCCCAGTTGTGTATGTGGTTTGTTTACTTTCTTTTTTGGATTTAGAAATGCGCAATATATTGTTAGCTTCGCAAGCTTTCTTTTACTTTTTTTGCCTCGAAATCTTAGGTTATTCTTTTGATTGTTCTATACTTCGTACTGTACTTGAAATTGAAGAAATTTGACTTTCCTTTCTCCCTTCCGAAGTTATTATTTTTTTTACTTACTTACCTAGTAGGTACATAGTACTATACTAAAGGCTATACAATTTAAATTAAGTTCAATTCTTGTCCCAATTAGAAAAAGAATTGTACTTAATTACTAGGAACTTACTAGGATTCATGTTTAGTATTGTACGAACCCTTGAATGCGATATATGCGAATAAAGATTAATGAGATTAGGAGATTAGGATTGGTCTTAGGTACATAATACTTCATAAAAGGGGTCCAAATCCTAAATACTAGTATTATCAATATCCTACTTTTAAGCTTTTTTGTTCAAGCACTGGAAGGAACAGGGGATTGATTCTATAAAGCAAAGCATCAATTGTTCAATTGTTCGCATGTTTCCAAATTCAAATTCAAAATGCATGAAAAATAGTGAGTGACTTGGGATGAGAATGTTTAAGATCAGGTACAGCAACTTCGGATGCTTCTAGTTGACACAACATATAAAAAAGAGGCATATATGGGAGGATAATGGACGTACAATACTTTTGAGGCTGTTCATCTTATTTCAATGGTGGAGTATAGGGAAATTTGTATCACCTATATCTATCCTTTTCTCTCCTCCATTTTATATCTGTTATCCATCTATCTACTATAATCTATCTCCTAATCTAAGAATTTGTATGGAGACTGATGGATACAGTAAATAGACAACTGTAGGTACTAGTAGTTAGTTGCTGCTCAAGGTTAAACAAACCTTATTGGTGGATGTGGATTGGTAGCTGAACCTCTTATACATCTGTATAAAAAGTATATTTGAAGTCATTTTCTATTTGAATCTAGAAGTGGCAGTGCAATAGCAATGTTTTTTTTATAGCTGACTACGCCCGAGTTCAGCAGTACATACATACAAAGTGTCCTTGACAAACTCCAACATCACTGTCGGTTGGAATTGTCTCTCATACTCTATTACCAGTTGATATGTTTGAGTAGTAGTATTTTGAGTTCTGACCTATTCGTAATCTTGTTCATAAGCACTTTTCAGCAGATCTGCTCTAGCTACTCGTATGATTTCTCTAATGATTCTCTGAGCAAGTATAAATGTGTATAAATGTGTATAAACGGTATGATATTTCATAAACCAGAAAAAAGAACATTTGGTGACGCGTCCATCACAACTTTTAAGTGGCACTGTTAAAACATAAGGGGAGGCGAAGAGGGGGCATTGGAGTAGACTTATGCTTATCTACCTAGTATTTTATCTTACCCATGACAAGTACCCACTGTCCTCACCCACCACTCACTGCCCATTTCTATAAATACCCATGAAGTATATGTACTGTACCTTGTAGTTACTAGGTACTTACTATGAACTTTATGAACTTGCCAGCATTTGTTCCCAAGATTTCCAAGGTACAATCCCGCTCCTTAACCGCTGACTTTACTCCATTCAGGCAAGACAACACCGAGCTTTGCATGCATATTTCCGATTAAATTAGATTCAAAGTGTGGTAGTTCAACGCAAAGGCAAAAAAGTAAAGCAAGGGGGATGACCTCATTTCATACTTATCTAAGTAATCCTAATAACTAGAATGAGTGAGTGAGTGAGTGAGTGAGTGTTCAGCTCAAGAATAGAATTTAAACATCTAGATATATGTACGATGAGAGAAAAAGGTAGAACATAATACTGTATAAGATAAGATCCATCCACGGCTACATATTATTTCATACATTATAATTGTTTCCTCCCCTTCTCTTCACCTACGGCAATTGATTGATTGAGCGTAACAACAATTTTTATCATTTTAAACGCAGATCATCAAAATATAGCCTTTTTTGTTCGTTCGTGATTACGGAGTATACCTACCTAATGATATCCACCTTTACCATATCAAGGACCCAAGGTTCTTGGAAAACCCCTCAGAAGGTGGATATGCTACCTACTCTTAAAAATGTGCATGAAATGGATCAATTTCAGTACTTTTATTATTTTAATTGCTATCTTATACTGTACGTACAATACAGTACATGGAGGGAGATATTTTATTACACACGATATATTTCTTCATTTGTCAGTACTAAAGTGCTGTGGTTTGCTGTGAGCCTGTGCGTTATAAAGAGCTAGGGTCAGGGTATTCGCTGTGTATTTTGGTAAGGGCTCATGCTCGTATTTGACATTATTTTTGGGTGGGTTTACTGGGGGGATGTGTAGGGTTTGATTATAAGGGTTAGAAGGAAGGACATTGTTGAAGTCTCGAATCTAGACTTTCTTCCCGAATCTACTGCTCCCAGTACTTATTTGACTTACAACATCACGACCTGGAGACCGCAACCGCATTACAGTAAGTAATTCATGGAGCCTCTAGTATCATTATCCAAGTATGAGAAAATGTACAGTTACATAGCGAGACATTTCTTACTCCCACGGTACCGAACACTCCACTATTAACGTGTGTATGAGAATCACAGTTCTCTCTGAGACCTGTGATAATGGATTCAAATCACTCACTATACCTCATGGACCCGTCTAGATACATAGAGTCGGGCGGGTATTACAAGACAAATGTCATCATCAACTTATACCCAGGATTACCTTATTTCATCCTAAAGGATAAGGAGATTGAATCGAAGATCTACAGCAGATTACAATTTACAAACATTTAATTGAAGCAAGCATACTGGTGGGGTTCGTTATAAGACAACATCGAAATGTTAACTTGTTATGCATATTTGTTTTGTTTGGTTTCATAAATATTAGTTTCTGCTGTCGTGATGAACCTCAAGTCTTTCTTCATCGCAGCAAATGGTGGATTGAATGGCAGTACCTACTACCTAGTAGGTCCTAGATATGAGCATATAGTTACGCTTTAAATATAGATTTAAAGATTCTTCTTCTCTCCTTTCGGTGCCGATAGTACCGCCCTACTCATGTGGATTTCATTCATTCCAAGGAAATCCGAATTTCGCTGGAAGGCTACCTCATCTCCCAGATTTCGATTTCTCCTCAGATGGAAATTACTTCACAATTGTCACCCGAGTTACTGTAGGTAACAACAGAGGAGATTGCGAATCATCCTGTATCGTGAGTCTTTTCATCAACATACTTCAAACATGCGAACGTGTTTCATGTACGAGATGCGGAGAAAGTGCCCGCAAATTTATCTCTCCTGGGAAACTGATGGTTGACGAGATGGGCTGCAGAAGTAGGATCTGTTGTATTGTATTGTTGGTGAGTTATTGGCACCATCGAAATACCTGATTACAGTATCAAATTTTTGTTATAAATCCACAGTTTGGTATAACCACTCTTGAGAATCCTTGTTAGAATTCTCGCTCTGCAACTGCTCACACAGAATCAGAAAATCAACTTGGAGTCTGGTCTGGTGCCAATCCTTACATACGATGATTGAAGACAAAAGGACAAGTACTCAAATGCGTGAATTCTCTGCTCGCTTCTCACATCCTTCTCTTACAGCCGTGGTACTGGAAAATAGAGTCTCTCATCCACAACATTCCCTCGCAACTCGCTTGCATAACCATCCTATTCGCTACTTTTCCGACAGCACACTCCGCCGAACCACCAAAAAATCCAACTTCCACAGGGAGAAATTCGAAGTAGATGTTACTAAAACCAAAAACAATTCAGGCCACAACGTTCAGTGGTGCTCGCCAACTGTATACAATAGAAATCCGATTCCAGGTAAAACATGCAAGATCTTTTCGCGACAGGGCGCAATGGTGCGTCTTTTTGGGGGGCAAACCCCATCTCCAAAACTTCAAAATTACGAACCAAACCCCAAAATTTCGACCATCAAGATGGCAAACCTTGAGCCCAGCTTTGCTGCTTTCAAGAAACATACTTGAATGAACAAGCTTGTTCATCCACAAGGATTTTCTAACATCGCTCATCAACTTCAACCATCCCCACCCATAGGTCCATCCTACACGAAGCTGAGGGGCCAACCTGTTGAACCAAGGGTGATGTCTCTCGATCTTTGTTTGCTTGTTTATTGGATTATATGTATGGTATTTCAGGGCGACTTCGCATGCGGTGGAAATCTCCCTTTGGGTTTTTGTTAAAGTCGGTCGACTTGTATGAAAGGATGAATAAATACTTTTAACACTTTTGACTCTCGCAGTTTTCTCTTCCGATTCTTTTGCGTACAATAATGCGGGTGGGTTCATTCTATCTGGCTCGTAATGCATCTATCTCTCATTTGCTGTATATCATTCCATCAACAATGATACGCCTTCTCATTACCTTCCTCCATCAACCTACTCGTCCTAGTGGCTATGAGAGCATACATACATATTCTTTACATATCTCGACTACGGTTCATATCTTTGCAGCTAGTTATCATCACTCATATCAAGATGCTTGATTTGGGCATGTTGTCAACAAAATCATAACATCTCAGGTATGAAGTATCCAATTATATTGGTATCACGATCAGAAACATCTTCATCAGTCTATCTACTCACCTACCAAACTTGTATCTACACACTTCTCTTACACATCTCGATTTCTGTCTCCACTTAGCCAAGTTATCAAACAACACGAATAATTACAAATCTCAACCAACTGCAAGCGCACAAACCAAACCCAGCTCTCGAGTTACCAAATCTTACTTATACATTTTGAGGTATTTCGCACCTGGGTATGAATTCTCAAGTTCATTCATATCCCTTACTTACCATAGGGAAGTATCGATCTACACATCCCTTCTTACTTGCTTCCTCTCTCACTCACTCTGTGCAGCAACCCCCCTTCCCCCCCAAAAAAGGTGCAAACAAGCCACACAACAAAAGCACCTACCTTCTTCTAAATAAACCCCCCACCTAACCAACCACATAACTCCACTCCAAAAAAAACCAAACAGTGAATCCTCAAGATATGCAACAAACTCCCACTTCCCACGAATACACTCACTCTTCTTCATGTTGGAGTGAATCATAAGATATGCAACATATTCCCTTCTATACTGGTAATTCTATTTCATAGGTGGGTGATGCGGAGTTAGTTTAGTTGGGTTGAATTGGTGAATTGGGAGATGCGATGTGATGTGTAATGAATTGGGAGATGTGATGTGATGTGTAATGAATTGAAATGAAGGATTTTGGCGAGTTGGTGGCTTGGATGGATGGATGGATGGATGGTGAATAGGAGATGGAGAGAGAGTATATATGGATATGGATATGGATATGGATATGGATATGGATATGGATATGGATATGGATATGGATATGGATATGGATATGGATATGGATATGGATATGGATATCTTGTATACAGCATAGCATAGCATGGAATCGAGTCATCAGGTACATACCTGGGGCTTGGTGGGTGGAGAGAATGCTTTTGAAGAGGTCGTAATATAATAGCTATATGTATGATTACGATTTGCCATTAGTCATGAGTTCCTACCGTGCTGTTTGATACTGTATAATCTTCTTTTCTTCTTGTTTCTTCGGTAGGCGACCTCCTTCTCCCTTCTCCGCAACCCTCCTCTCCTCTCCTCTCACCTAAAACCAGTTGTGGATTTCTTAAAGCAATGACAGCGCAGCGCAGCATAGCGCAATAGGAACTTCACCAACTCAGCGAGACCGTACGTGAATGGGGACTAAAAGCAAAAACCCACAGCAATGAAAATTCAATCCGATATAAGGAGGGTAAAATACCTTCTATCTATCTAGATATGCATCAAATATACATAACAGCCCGTCTTGAAAAGTCCAACACGAGGTATGCCAAACCACAAGACAAGATTTCCAAACCCATGCTGATGAGAACGAAGTTGAAAATATACAGAGGCCGAAAGAAAGAAGAGTCTCGGATCTGATCGGTGTAAATAGAGAGTAAGGAAGTGATATAATATACAGAAAGAAAGCCGAGTAATACGCACAGGAACAAGTAACTAAAGAAAGATGTTGCGTTCGTTACATGACAGGACACCTGAGATGTGTGATATATGTTAATGAAGATAGAGCGTGTAATGTAACAGGTGGAATTCGAAGGAAGTAAGTGAATTTACAGATATGCAACAAAAGCCGTGTCACAATTCATGAGATTGAATGCCGGTTCTGGTGTGAAGTTGAATATATATATAAGTATGTATATCTCACTAGAGATGTATATATTACCGAAGCCCAAAAATACCCATATGATGATTCCCTCCCCAAGGACCTCAAATGCTGATACCCCGAACTGCACGTATAGCGTGCGCACGACCCGATTAATGGGAGATGTATATACTCTGCAGCAAGCTCATGAAAACTATATATACGTGCGGAAATAAGACAGGAGGGACAATATGACTCCTTACTCAGATATGTAAAACCGCGCGCGCTTAAACATAAAAAACAAACAGATCACTCCTGACCTCTGTTCCGACGAATCTCCAAATGCTATACTATGTTATCTATATATACGAACAGCGTCCCCCCTCAGCATAATCTTACATAGCAATAGATTTGGGAAAATATAATAAAAAACACACACCATGACGGAAGACCTTCCTTCTGTGTATAATAGGAAATATGACAGTTCTGTTCGTTCATTCATCGAAGAAGAAGCTCTTAGGAATAACATAATGTAGAAATTAACAGAGATTGGTGAATACTAGAGATATGCAATAAAAGCACATATTTACCCTCATGGTTGGTTATATTGCAATATGAATGAATGGTGAATATCTCGAGATATGCAACAAAAGAACAGTCAGTGGGCATTGTGATTAACATATAATGTAGTGTGCTGCTGGTGAATACCTTGAGATATGCAACGAAAGCACATATTTACCCTCATAGTTATATTGCAATATGAATGAATGGTGAATGCTCAAGATATGCAACAGAAGAACAGTCAGTGGGCACTTTACTGTAACATAACATGTAATGTGTCGTTGGTGAATATCTTGAGATGTGCAACAGAAAACCAAGAAGCCGCACGGCAATAGAGTGTAAAAGTGCTGCTGGGTGAATATGGCGAGATATGCAACAAAGCCATGTGGTTGGTATCAGAGAAGTTTACACTTCCGAGGAGCAGGTGCCCCAAAACCTTTCGCTGAAATGTTGGCTTGATGTTTGTTTGTGTGGCTGTTGGGTCGTTGGTTGGTCTTATTAGACTACAAGACTGTAGTGCTTTGGAAAACTACTATCCTTATTGAAAGCCATGGACAGTGAGAAGAAGACGTTCAGTTTGGTCATAAGATATGCCTCCCGACTTTTATAGAGGAATAACTTATGATGCAAACCCCGCTTTCAAAGTGTAACAAGTTGCGTAGTCTGAATAGCTATCTGTATGGTATCATTCATGTACATCGCATGTAGAAAATCGTATTTACCCAAAGGATGAGTGTCATCATGTAAATCATATCCCTAGCCGTTTGTGCGTCATCCCCATAACCCAAATTCAGAAAATCCCAAAACGCCAACCCAAAGTCGTGGATATTCATGTCACTTTTTCCACAACATCTTCTATCTCTGTATGGAGTTTAACTTAGCTCTCCACGCCCAACGCCTTGCACCCTAACAGTCTTCCTCCTTGCACCCCCAATACCCAGTACTCGACTCTGCTACCCTCCCCAGGAACCCTGTACACCCTCACGTCACTTCCCTTACTGGCGTCTCTTACCGCATCAACCACCGATTTGTATTGTCCTCTCGGATCCCAATCGCCTATATCCATGATCTGGACTTCTGCAGAAGAGGGCGAAGGATGGTTAATGAGTTTCGCAAATGTCTCTGTGTAAAAAGAAATGTTAGCTTCGTTCCTGCAATAACCCTGGCGAGATAAAAGCAGCAAATACAGCGATAAGAAAATAAAACATACCTTCATCGGGCATACCCCCTCCCTCCAACTTCAATGCAACAACTACAAAAGGCTCATCCGCGTCACTCACATACCACGCATCTTTCGTGGCTCTCACCAGGACACCCGGGACATCAACATCTTCATCCATTGTCTTGAACTCATGCTTGCTTTTGGCCTTCGGAGCAATGCCAGCCGATGGATCCTCGTTGGCTTTGTTGAGGAAAGCCATGTAGTCTTCGTCTGTCGCCATCTTTTTCGTGTTTGGCTGCTTCTTATTTGTGATTTTATCTGAAGAAGCCGATGTGGGTATGGATGTGCTGTGCAAGAACCTCTCAGTCGTTATTGCTTTTGTGGTTCCAAAAGCCCTTGCCAAAATAGCAAGCCGTGTAGAAAATATAGGAAATAAAAGCGAAAAAGAAGCAGGAGCAACAGGAAATTTCTCGCCTATGCAGCAACGCACACGGGAATTGGAGCTTCCAACGCTATGTATCTCTCTACCACAGGCACTAACTGTTCCTTTCGCTTTTGAACCTGCTTTTGCCCTGATGCTTGTGCTTGTGCTTGTTTTTGCACAGGCAAAGCGATAGAAGCTTCTACACCCAATGATTGCGATCTTTGAATTACTTTCTTCGACGGGGTGTCTTTGTTTATACTGGGAACTCTACTGACAGGTTCACTCTTTACACCCGATCTATGAATGTTGTTGTTCCTAGTGTTCTTTCGGTTCTTGGATGAGCGTTCGATAGATTCTTTGAGACTTCGGTATGGGATGAGAAGAAGGGCTGTAAGTGCACCCATTTGAATTGTTGTTAGCCGATAAGTTCAGAAGAAGGAAACTTTGATTGCGCCGTGATGACGTGGGGTAAAAAAAAAAACAGTGGAGTGGGCAGGAACTTTTTTTTTTAGGAAGCGGGGTTTGAAAGGGCGTTAGAAAGGGCGTTAGGAATCCTCGGGCGACAATGAAGGATAATTTTTAAAGCAAATCCAGATTTATTTATTCCAAGGGCTTTTAGCTGGATTTATATAAATTGGGAATCTCGGAAGAATACGCTTAGATGTTGTGTGTGGCTGATGAGGTTGCCTATAAGGTCCAACATACAAATTCTGCCTTCCAACACGCAAATTTTGCTATGTTGGGGGCCATTTGCTTGGTCTATGGTCTAATTTTGAAAGATTTTTACACGAGTAAACCACTATGATCAACGGAATAACCACTCATCTCTGTCTTCTTACATTTCTTGTTCAACCCTGGTAAATTTCCGAAGCTACCCGATTTACCCATGCAAATAGATCAGTCTAGTTTTGTTGGTCAATTGACATCACAATTTTTATTCTCACGTACGGGCCAGAACACCACCAACATTAACATATCATTGACATTTCTTCATTGATGTAAAATGCTAAGTGATATCCATAGTATTTTTATGGATTATTTCACCAGTAATAACCCCCAACTACACCGATTGAAAAGCCATGACCCGAAATGCAATACCGAAATTATTTTGTTTACGAAGATTGAGCAATATCTTTCTTGAGAGTACCAAGGAAAGTGTGCTTCTCTTCGGCGGTTTGGTATGCACCATGACCGAATTTCGACGAGGTATCGATCCATTTCAGCTCGACCTTCTCTAATGCCTTTCTTGAAGTGTGGACGAACATGGATTTTCTGAGTGTCATGACACGCTTCTTGACACCAGGAACGGAACCCTTGAGCATGATGAAGTCGTTCTTAACCTCACCATATCTGACAAAGCCACCCATACTACATTTCATTAGTACCATACTGACATCTAGGAATTATGAAACTTACGGAGTGATAGCCTTCTTGGAGACATCGAACTCGGTTGCGGCGTTGTTGGCGTCGTCACCTTTTCCGATACGGTATACCTTGTGGTTGCAAGAGGTACGGTGATGGTATCCATCTTGACCAGCACGGGCAACGGTCCATTGGACGTGGGCAGGATGCCATGCACCAATACAAGCGACCTTTCGGAGACCCTTGTGTGTCTTTCTCGGGAGCTTCTTGGTTCCCCATCTGCTGGTAACACCGGAGAAACCGTGACCCTTGGTAACGGCAATGACATCAATCATCTCGTCTTGCTCGAAGATGGAGCCAATCTCAACTCCCTTTTCGAAAAGACCGCTGGCGAAGTCAACCTTCTCAGCGACGCTACCTCCGTTAACTTGGATCTCCATCAAGTGGGCCTTCTTTTGCTTGAGAGGAGTCTTTCTGATTTGAGTGTGGGCGAGGACACGGACGACGGTGCAGTATTTCTTGATTCGCTCAAGTTCACGGGTGATGGATGAGCCGCTGTTCTCAGAGTGCTTTTTGGCGTACTTGGTGAAAGCCTTCTTCTTGCTCTTGTACCAGTTCTTGTAGAATCTGCGTTTAACTTCGTCGCTCAAATGCTCGGCCCAGACAGTTGTAAGGGATCGAAGACCGCGGGGAGTCTCAATGTAACCCACTAGACCAACAACGATAACCTAAAAAGATATTAGCCATTGGCTTGAGCCAAGCGGGCTGCGTTGTTCGTACCGGTGGAGTCTCAATGACAGTGACAGCCTCAACAACCTCCTTCTTGTGTGTTTTCGCACCAGGACGGTCGAGATCGCGGACAATTGTAGTCATACCAGCCTTGTAACCAAGAGTGGCAGTAAGGTGGACCTTCTTCTTGGGGTCATCCTTTGGGAAGCTGTCAAAGAAGATTGATAAGTTAGCAAATTGATAATTGATAATGGTTCGAAATAAAATTCTGCGAAAATTGGAATAGCCTTTTGGTGGCAG
Source organism: Lanzia echinophila (assembly GCA_000812885.1). Classification (NCBI taxonomy): domain Eukaryota; kingdom Fungi; phylum Ascomycota; class Leotiomycetes; order Helotiales; family Rutstroemiaceae; genus Lanzia; species Lanzia echinophila. The sequence continues at coordinate 16,059 of JWJA01004556.1, forward strand.
ATTTTGGAGAAAAAAATTCCAAGGGAATGGGAATTAGGAACAACAGAGAAAATTTTGTAGATTCTTTACCTCTTTACCTTTCCGCGGTGACGGGCTGCTCTCTTGCGAGGAAGATAGGCAAGAGATCCGTGACGGGGAGCTTCGAATTTTCGGTGCGACATGTTGGCGTTGGTCGACTTGTTGTTGATGAGTTCAAAAGTTCAAAGTTCGAAGAGAATTCAAAAAAAAAGTTCGCAAAGAGGTATTGTGGGAGAGGATTCGAGCTAATGACTGCGCTAACCAAAATTGGTATTAGCACAAGCGAGAGCCCTCTTTGCACGTGACCAATACCGAAGCTGTGTTTTAAATGGGGCGACCGGGGTAGATTATGGGCTGCTCTTCTGTTTAAGTATGATTTCGAAGCTTTCCTTTTGATAGAATTCACCTTATGTGGTACGAGAGTTTATGCGCACGTAGGCATCGGTAACGAATGAGGCGTCGCATCGTTGTTGTCTTTCAAGGATCCGTCTAAGATGAGTTGTTGTCCATGATACCACCTGGTTTGACTGATGTTGAAGTGAACTTGTTATATTAGTAGCGCCTGCTAACACATTGGGGTAGTATGGAAATGTCACAAAGAAGCACCGATGTGCGGCAGTAATATTGGCTTTACTGTGGCGATAACTTTGGTCTATGTGATATTAAATCTTATTAACAGAGTGAAATATGTTCCTGGTCTTTTTCTCGGGTATCTATATTACGAGGTTTCGTATGTAGCTTTCAACATCAATAGCCACCGCCAACATCACTCAGCCTCGTTTCTTAACTTTCAATCCACAAATCAATCTCAAATATCCATCTGTCAAGTCACGCAGCTCCCATCGAGACCTTGCCTTTCAGATTCCTCCATCTACTTGCCAAGGAAACAAAGATCGCGACTCCAGCCACAGCAATGGCCATTGCGTATGTTACTTTAAGGCCCTCCATATAAGCATTAACGATTCCAACAATGTTCGGGCCCTCTTTTCCAAAAACCGATCTCAACTCCGTGACGCCTACACTCAATACTGAATTGGGATCCACATTGGGTGCATCACGGGGGAGAACATGAAGGATACGATTCGTGAAAGCAGTCTCTGCGATTGAGATGAAGAAAGCGCCACCGATAGTCTTCAAAAACAATCAGTAGTTAGCAGGTACTCTCTGTGGTAGTCTATGGGGGTAAGGAGGTTGAAAGCTGTATTGAGCAGTTACGAGAATGCAATAATGATACAAGTATATTGCGATTCGGATCAGAGCCCGTTGCACAAACATGGACATTGCTCACCTGAAGGAAAAGGACCATAGCAGTCGCTGTGGAAATATCGGAAGGAGCTACTGTGGCTTGCGCGGAAATGACAGGAATCTGGAAGCCGAAACCAGCCGCCAGCCCGGCTAGTGCTTGATATCCTATCCACTCAGCGGAACTTGAATGCGTGGATAACGTATATAGGAGACCACATCCAATGGTAAGCCCAACAGCGCTGATGATCATGTAAGGAACACTGCGTATCGTTAGTTGAGAGGGCAATTATCTCAGAATGATTCTGAACACCTACAAGATGCCATACGCTGAGATCAATCCTCCTGATATAATGGTTGCAATGGTAGTGCCAAGAATCATAGGCAAATTTCGGACTCCAGATTGGGATGCGGAGACTCCAGAGACAACCTGGAAATATATCGGGATATAGTAAAGCAACAAGAACCACGAACCGCATAAGAAGAACACATATGCCATGCCTACAGAAACTGTTCGGTTCTTCAAAAGGCGTCCGACAATGATACCTCGTTCTCCCTGAAAGTATTGAATCACAATGAATAATATAAGTAAGAGAACGAATCCGACGATTAAACCGATGACATCTGCAGATGACCAACTCTTGGTTTGTCCTCCCCACTGAAGCGCAAGGAAAAGGCAGACCATCGTGCATAGAATAGTGAAAGTACCAGGAAGGTCCATCTGCAATATTTTTTCTTTGAGAGAGGCAGGAGTGGGCACTGCGGCTGGAGGTGTAGAGAATGCTACAAAGAAGTTATGTTAGTGGCTAACGCTTGTGATAATGGTGGGATTGCACCCACAGACGAGAATGATAAAACCGGCAAGACCACCTGTTTGGCATCAGTCATTTCGCACTTTAACTTTGATCGATATACAAACCTATCGGCAGATTGATATAAAAGCACCACCTCCAACTCAACTTGTCGGAAAAAACACCTCCGAGAAGAGGACCGATGACCGATGCGACACCATAGGCCGCGCCACTAATTATCATCGACGGGTCAGTAATTGTCTATAATGGGGTGGTATATTGAGAGGATTGAAATGCATGCGATGAAACGGTTGAATAAGGAATGAGAATGGGGAGTGTAAAACGAAAGAGCCAATGTTCTTACAGCAAACCTGTGAAAGCCGCGCGATGCTGAGGGCGTGCTGCGAATGCGATGATTGTGTATGAACCAGAGGCAATTCCTGCTCCACCTAATCCAGCAATGGCTCGACCTACGATCAACGCAGTGCTATTTGGAGCAACCCCTGTCATATCTTTAGCTCTTGCTTCTCTCAAAGTTGAGCCCTAGATGTTGTAACTTACCGCAGATCAGACTGCCCAGCTCAAAAATAAAAATTGAGAGCAAAAAGGTTATTTTCAAAGGGAAGTATTTGTATGCTTTTCCCCAAGTGGATTGAAATGCTCCCACTGTTAGGAAGAACGCCGACCCATACCAGCCAACTAGAGAAATGTCATGGAAATCGTCGGTAATCTTGGGGATTGCTGTAGCCTAAGGTAATTTTGTTAGGCATATATTTATACCGTCTATAATAGGCTAACAATGCAGGATAATGAGAGTGAAGATTCAAATACATACCACGATGGTCATGTCCAACGCAACGAGGAAGATACTTAGCACTAATGCAACGACAACCATTGCCAACTTAAAAGCTTTTGGATATTCTCCCTCGTCGACCTGCCCACCATCTGATGTTTCCTGTTCCCCATTCTCAGTCTTTGCATCATCGTTTCTCTTTGTCTCAAGGTCACCAATCTCCCCAATGTTCTTCTCATCGCCAATGGAGGCGGCAGTACTCTCCTCTGCCTCCGTTGTGTCAGACAATATTGTCGGCGGCCTTGAATTATCCATTTCTAAGGTCGTTGGTCTCAAGTGTTTTGGGCCTTTTATAAGTCTACTGGCAGTGGAAGCGCTGTTTGAAGCACATAGACAGACGAGTATTGCTAGTGTAAACGACTATTCTCGTTCGATTTGAAGTTAATTGAGATTATGGGAACAAAGCCCTATGCGGCATCAGCAGCACAGCTTAATATACGATATATTTCTTCTACTCCGGACATTACATTCTTAGATCCCTTAAATTCGAAGACTGCAGCTGCCTTGCACTAGTATGCATTAAGTGCGCCATCCCGTCATTTTTCCCGCCGATGATTCACAAAGAAATCCACCATCCAGAGCACCCCTTCTACACGAAGAAAGAAAACTTAATATCGAGCTACGAATCTATACCCCAAATCCCCAAATCCGCGTGCGGATCTATACATCCAATAGGTATTCGTTTCGTTTCGCACCTTACACACATGCGCTTGCTTACCTTATTAATAACTTCGGCGGAGTGAAGTCTAAATATGCTCAACACCTCGTGCCCCTGTCCAAGTGGACAAATTAGCTTGCGGAGAAATATCGTAGCCTGCTATTTGCCCTCATATGAGAAGGTATGATTTTTCAGCAACTTTAGAAATTTGGGCCGATGTCCGGAGAAGTTGGAGGATTGATGTTATACAACTTTCTGCAGCTTTCGGCGGACGAAGACGGACGAAGACGGACGATTTATACGTGCTTATTAATAACAAAACTCTCAGCCCCGGTCGCAGATATTTTCCGACTCAGATACAGTTTAGAAATTCCAAAAGCCCAACGGGTAAACATATATTGTACGAAATGATTGAGATGGTCAGAGAACTCGCCATTATAGTAACACATTGACAATAATAAATGATGGCTTGGCAAAGTTTACATTTACTTACGGATACGATTTCCCTCTTTCGGGCTAGTGCTTTGAGTTGAGGTAGTTTTGCAAGAAACTTAATTACAAATGGGAATTTTTTGGATAGCAGAGCAGATAAGGAATCACACATACGGATGCAATACGAAGGAGTGAAGAGTTTCTGGTATGAGAATCACACCGATTGCCCAAATATATTGGAAGTAATGGCGGAATGATAGACCCATCACAAGTCTTCTAGGAGGAATTTCGAACAAGGTGTGATGGGAGCTCTGCATAGGCTTAATTATCACATGGATATTGGCATACCAATAGAAAGCATTTTACTAGAACTCCAAAAGACATATGGCTTCAACATTACGCTTCATAATATCCTAAACGCCAACTGTATATCCCAAGTCGATCACTTCGCCAAGTATGCCGTTACTCATTCATCGTCAATATCGTGGCTGTTGCTGCATTCAAAAAGAACCAAAAAAAAACCGGTGCCGACTCATATGAGAGGAAATTCATTCGTCGTCAAATCTTTTGGAATTTTCATCCAGTCTACTCAATCTTCCAACCCAGCCTTGGCCCACTAAAACATTGGAAATCAGTGTTTGATGTACGCAGAAGGAGCTTAGGCGAAGAGAGAATTCCGTCCAGGGACGGACAATCAAAAGGATACGGATGGAGGAAATTGGAAACGGTAAAATAAAATAACTGGGTATGCTCACAGCAATGATGTCCTTGCCCCCCTGGGTATTTGACAACCCTTCCGGTCCCTATCGCCAATTAGTCTACATCTCAATAAAGAGTCGATGTTCTCCAGTTCCAGACCGACACCAAACCATTGGATATGAGACTCACCGCCCAAAACATCACCCCTCCAAAATTCCCAAAGTTCATGCTAGCCACTTTGCTCGCGACAGCTTTCATTCCTTCAGCTCCACCAATATTCGCATACGCCGTGGGCCCTGCAACACTCCACTGTTAAGTCTCGCAGTCAGTAAGTATACCGGCACCTGCACAAGATATGATCCAAGAATATTTGTCTTAGATGGTCATTTTTCATAAACTTACTGCAGGAGCACCCAGAAACCATTTTCCCTTCCCCCCTTTCAATGCACTCGCCCACTGCTTTACGCTGGCCTCATAGCCACTCGATCCTATATCGCAAGACGGGTTATTGTAAAACTGTACGAACACGAAATCACAAAGAAGGAGCATGTCAGTGGGGTTTGACTTATCTGGAAATGGACATTGGGGAGCAGATGAAAGGTAGTAGGACTTCGAGGAAGTCTTAGAGAATAGCGTGCGAAATGTGCGCGCGAATGTAGTGTATGAACCGGGTTGATTGTCTTCATTATCTGGTACGGTTTCAGCATTCCATACTCGAGATCGTCAAATACTCGAGTGACCTTACCGATATCGAAACCATCTATGATTGTTTTCCCAAAGGGTCTCAACCCGTAATCAAGTTGGCCCAATGGCCCAAACAACTTCCACAAGACTGTCGCAAATGCTACGGCCTCCTCATCGTTCGCGAAAACAATCTGTGCTGTCGACCCACCAATGCTCAATAGGACTTTCTTCCCCAGCCCTTGACATGTTTCAATTTCCCTTGCCAAATCTGGACAATACAGCAATCCTGTCGCCTGGGATTGCATTTGAGGGGTTTGGTTCCAGTTGCAGGCGGCACCGAAGTTTACGGTTGGGTAGTCCCCATTCGTTTTCGCGGACGTCACAAAAGCAAGAATCGCGATGTCGATGTTAGGATCGGAACATTGTGCTGTGAGAGATGAGGCGGAGGTTAGAGGAGATTGGCCGTAGTAAACTGCTATGTTCTTATTTGATTGTGGATTGAACGTATAGCTGCCGTTCTGGGAGAGGGTTGGCTCTGCTACTGATGTGTCCGGAAGTATACTTGGCACAAGTCCTACCGTCGTTGTGACCGTTGTATCAATCATTGTAGCCATAACATCATTAGTAGTTTGCAACTCGATTTCCGAAATTACAGTTACAACTTTCTCAATTGTAATCGTTTGCTGCAATACCACCGTCGAGGTTGTCACTTTCGGGGCTATTGTACTCGCAGCTATTTCCTCTACCGGTAGTGGCGTCTCGGTCGAGCTTGCTATCATATCAAGCAAAGACTCAAATTCTTCCTCTAATTGTCTAAGTTGCTGTAGCATAGCACTAAGTTCGGTTTTGTCTACTGTCATGGTATCGGGTGCTTCTTCCTGTCGTTTGTTAACTTCCTGCTGGGAACAGACGTACCTTTGCAAAAAGTCTTCCCCCTGTGAAATCAATCGAAGACTGGACTTCGTTACATCGACTCGAACCGCACCAGATTCGGCTGTTCGTAAGTATGGCGGGATTGGAGGGATTCTTGCTGCTGAGGTGAAGGCAATATAAGATAGGAGAAAATATATTATAAACATAGTGATGCAGGGGATACGATTCGTGAGTATGAAAGTTGGTTGTGATGGTTTTTTAATATGAACTGGGACTTAAATGTATTATATCACCTGCAAAAGCATTCAGTGCATCGCTGGCCCAACGACACATTCCATTCATGGAGGGTTGATTGATGCTCAGGAATGTGCGCGGGGACTTTTGAACGGGAATGTAGTATCGCGGGGTTGTGCTCTCTGGAATGTGTACATGAAAAGAGCCGCGAGGTGATTGAGACTCAGTAGCTCGGTAATCTTGAGAATTTTAGAAGGGTTTGAACGGCGAAAACTAAAAATTTTAGTCCTAGCAGACTGATGATGAATCTCAGGGAAAAGGCGCCGGTCCATCACTGACATCCGCTATGCGGAGTATTCCGGCCTTTCCGGATAATTGAGTAGAAGTACATGGTGTTTGATGCACCGTCTCAATCATCTAATCACAAGGGTTTGAGCAGCATGTGAACTCTAGAAACGAATATATTGTATAGAGATCAAAGTCTAATTAGTCTCCTATCGGAGAACTTCCAGCGTAAATTTCGATATTTCCACACGTAAAAGCCCCTGCTGTCCTGCACTCACTGTAATATGCTGGCTATATCGTCAAATAATCAGTGAGCGCCAACTTGGGGCTTAACCCCGACTGACTTACGGAACAAGGACGTGTATACTCTCAACCATTTGTACGGACCTTACGGGAATAGTAACACTTATCCCCGATCATTAATCGATATGGAATACCTGTCTCAATCCTCCGGATATATAAACATTAAACCCCAATCCTTGTACAACCCCTGGGGAGTTTCCAATGAAGCGTGTTCACTTCTTGGCTCCGCCTGTTTTCAACGGCATTTGATATTGGGGCTGTCGACTGTCATCGCCATGCAAGGTTTGTCGAAGCTTTTGAAAACGATAGCTTTGTTTAAAGCACGGCCCTGTGACTAAAACCCCTCATTAGTTTATCCCATGGCAGTGAACACATCAAAGTCCCGAGTTTTATATGGTATCTGCCATTTGTACAGTATATCTTTTTGCAGATAGCTCCATGATTGGATCTTCACCGAGTGCCCCTATTTCCAAAATGACCCCGCCTTATAAAGCCAGCGACAATTCAATTGAAATCTAAATTCATGCGCAAATACCTGTACCTAGTACTACATTTTTAAAATTTTACTCATTTCTTCTTTTTTTATTTGGCAAAGCAAACCTTTAATGTCCGGTCCAGCCAGCTTCAAAAGCCTAGAGTAATGATTAGCTAGTAGTAGTCTTTCTTCCCCTCTTGATATTGGTCTCCACTTCCGTCATTATGATGTACTAATAAAAGTTCACCATAGGGTTTCAAATACTATGAGATAACCCCAACCCCACTGGTATCGTCATCCATTCGGACAATTTGAAACATCTTGCCACATGCTCCGAAAAGGTGGTTAAATATTCGAATTTCAATATCTTAGCGATCACACTTGATTTTGGTGTCCTGTAGTAAAAAAGATTCTTCAATCGGCACTTAGAATTAAGTTGATTGTGGGTCTTAATAGATCTTAACGCCATTTAACTCCTAACTGTGCAGTAGATAGTAGCGTATTATGAAAGGCTTGCTTTGAGACAAATGATATAGTGACTCTATATAAAGACGTCAAACCCCACAATGATTCTTGCTTCTGTAGCAACAGATAGAGTATTATCACTCACAAACCACTTTCAAAACTCTTTGAACCCGGCAGACGACCTGCACAAAGCAACAATGACAGACTACAAATTTCAAGGCTGGATGGGACTGGACAAGGATGCCGTCAAAGGGAAAATGGTTTGGCAAGAATATGAGCCAAAAACATGGACCGAAGATGATGTTGACATCAAGATTACCCACTGTGGGATTTGTGGATCAGATCTTCATACCCTTCGTTCCGGATGGGTAAGTTGCTACCTACAATCGCCGGCAGGTATGAAAAAATAGCTAATGCTCTATAGGGGGAAACGCTGTACCCGTGCTGTGTAGGACACGAAGTTGCCGGCATCGCTGTCAAAGTTGGGAAAAATGTGAAGCATATCAAGCTTGGTGATCGATGTGGCGTTGGAGCGCAGTCTGGTTCTTGCTTGAAGCCAGAGTATGTTGTTCTTTTTCCTTTTTTTGTTTCATTTTTGAAACCGTTCTCTGAAACGAGACACAATCAACCTGGGATGAAAGGAAATAATAAAAAACAAATGCTAATATTGAGGAAACAGCTGCGAAGAATGTGCTAGTGGACTTGAGAACCATTGTAACTCGATAACGGGCACGTACAACTCTAAATACCCCGATGGCTCCAAGTCATATGGTGGTTATGCGGATTACTGCCGAGCACCATCGCACTTTGTTATCAAAATTCCCGACGCTTTATCATTGGCAGAAGCAGCTCCTATGCTCTGTGGTGGTGTTACAACCTGGAGCCCTCTTGTGAACAACGGGGCTGGTCCTGAGAAGAGAGTTGGTATCATCGGCATCGGAGGACTCGGTCATTTTGGATTGTTATGGGCTAAGGGCTTGAAATGCAAAGAAGTCGTTGCTATTTCTCGGACTAGCTCCAAGAAAGCTGATGCAGAGAAGATGGGCGCCACAAAATTCATTGCCACAGACGAGGACGAACAATGGGCAAAGAAGAATTCTAGATCTCTTGATCTGATCGTTTGCACAGTCTCCAGCCCCAAGATGCCAATCGCTGAATATCTCGGGCTTCTAAGAACCAAAGGCGAATTCATTCAAGTTGGCGCACCCGAAGACGTTATACCACCACTGAACATGTTTGCGTTCATTGGAAAGGGTGTTAAACTAGGAGGTAGTGCTATTGGCTCTCCAAAGGTGATCAGTGAGATGCTGGAATTCGCTGCAAAGAATAACATCCACCCCCTCATCCAGGAGAGACCGTTGTCAGAAGCAAATCAGGCTGTGATTGATATGGAAGCAGGGAAGGCACGCTATCGTTATGTTTTGGTGAATGAAAAGCATGCGAAGGAGTTAAAGGGATGAATTTTTTGAAGAAGCTTGGAATTGGTTGGGGAATGTTTTTAGCCAATGAAATCTTCAAATTTGATAGATTGTTCGAAATATCAAGTCATGATATAGGTGACAACTCAGAGTCTGATACTTGCAGGTTAAAGTACATATCTAGTATATAGTGAATCGATCTCGAAGCTGATAGGACAACCAAATTATACCCACATCGATTGACTCCTGGTGAACAAGATCTATTTGTTAACTTCACAGGAGGCAAAGTTTGTAGCAAATATTGTTTTGTATGAATTAAGATTGTTGTCAACCAAAAAGGACAAGTTATCAACGTGTTACTGAGCTCATGATGGTAAAGGTTGCTTACTACTAGTAGATAGTACCTACTAGGTAAAGGATCTTTGACAAGTGACAGCAAGGGAAGGGAAGTATGGTTTTGAAGCAACCTCGGACATGGAGAAACCATACCTCCGTATCGGCCGAGATATTCCGGAGATATTCCACTAGTCAAAATAGAGTTAGAAGGAGGACTGAGATACAGAATACTGTGCCCATCAGCCAGCCAGCATTTTATTATTTCTGTATCTTTCTTATTAATCCTACTCAAGCTTGAGATTTGAGTGTCAACATCAACAATTTAAAATCATTGCAATTTGGCAGGTAAACACTCACTCACTCTGTATACGACCTTTATGCCATTGTTTCTTTGTTCTTGAGGTCCTGAAGGTCCTTGGGACGCGCCAGTCTTTATTTATTTGGGAGCGATAGCTTCCATCACCTTTGCCTTGCGACAAAATCAACTCTTCGCCACCATCGATCTTTAGACCTCCTCTACTCCTCGAATCCTCTACAGATACTCGATTTAATTTAATACAAGATGGCAGATTACGAGGAAGGATACGAATATGATGATTATGGAGAAGAGGATGCAGCAGGTATTACCGCCGAGGACTGCTGGACGGTTATTTCTTCATTCTTCGAGTCCAAGGGTTTGGTGTCGCAGCAACTTGATTCTTTTGATGAATTTGTTGCCACGACTATGCAAGAACTTGTCGAGGAGAATTCGCAACTTACTCTCGATCAAAACAATCCACCGTCGTCGGATGATGCTCCCATCGCCGTCCGTCGTTATGAGATTAAATTCGGTACCGTTCTACTTTCACGACCTGCTATGACCGAAGGTGATGGCAGTACACAAGTCATGCTTCCACAAGAA